>JAODTT010213189.1:0-13609 GCA_025400115.1 Pentamera pediparva
ACTGGCGGGCTGACCGTCCCCGAGCTAGAAATATATGCCAGATTACGGAGCACAATAGGCTAGGACACTGCTAGTGTAGTTAGGAAAGGTAGGTACATTAGCGCTATAAATTGTGACAACTATGAGCTATGAGGCCATCCCAGCGGGCGCCCACTCCCCATCGGGTCCTGAGCCAGATCATCCACTGGAAGCCACACCATAAGCTCACAGTTGATGGCAACAAGTCTGGCAACGGACCCTCACCATCCGGCTGTCCCCACAAGAACCCTGACATTGGACATGCACTCCTGCAAGCCCGAGCCAAAGATGCGACAATGTCACAAAGGAATCTATCTAGTCCCATAGTGAACTTACTCACTCACTCATGCCTGGCATGTACCTAGCCCCATCCACCCCCTGCTTCCAATCACCCGGCCTCCTTGGGGGGGGGGGGGCATGTACCTGCGTAGCTGCGGCAACCACAAGCTTTGTGGCTGACCCCAGGGAGAGCCCCAACCCACCAGGGTCTGACACCGACAGAATACAGTGGAAAGGGTCGCCCGCCAGATACTCAAAGGAGCACAGCTGACGTTCAATAATCAGGCAACTAACCTCCACCATCCCCGCCTTCCCAAGAACCATGGCATGGAACACACGGCTGTTCGACAACCAAGGATTTGGCAGACTGAGGTAGTCAGAAAGGAATCCAGTCTGCACCTCGGCCCAACAGTGGGTGTCCTCACCTCACTGGCATAAAGAAAGCTTGGAGCTTGGTTTCCCTGCTCAGGTATCATGACTGCCACACGTCACTATCCAGTGACCTCATGACCCCATATGCCAGAACAATGCGTCTACTCACTTTCGGATCACATGACACAGAGCCACAGCTGTTCATTATCAGCAATATACTACTCACGCTGAGGTCAGGGTCCGTAGCAGTTCGCTGAAGTTCTTCCTGTCTGTTCCCTCAAGGAGTCCCCCAAATGACCAGATGAGGCAGAACAGGTAGAGACGTTCAATGTGAAGCTCTCCGCCAAGGCTGATATGCTCGTTTAGCATGGCTTCTAGGAGGCCGATGCAGGTCTTGAACATCCCTGTCTCACATACGTTCACGATGGGTCTAATGAAAAGAGTAGAAAACATGAACATAGTGAAAGACCGGATAAGACCGGACAAGACAGAACAGGTAGAGACGTTCAATGTGGAGCTTTCCACCGAGGCTGGTTGTAAGCCCAAAATTTGCTTGTATGCTAGGCATCACCTGATGGTGGCACTCAGATGGTCTACTATGGCAGTACCGCCCCAAAGAACACTGCAGCCTGTGATACCATTATCCAAGCCTTGGTATGACTTGACCCGGATTTAAACCCCAGCCGAATGGGTGAAAAGCTGACGCTCTCACAGCTGTGCTTGCACTCGTAATAAATCTAGTCTTTCAAAAAACTTCAATATTTGATTATTATTGCTAGCAATTTAGACCCAAAATTGGTATTGTATGCTTCGCGTCAACGGATGGTGGCGCTTCAGTCAGATAATCTACTCTGGTAGTACCAACCCCCCCAAAACACTGCAGCTTGCGAGGGATGGTGAATTTATCGAATTGGCCCCAGGAAGGTGAAAAGTTCCCCACCCCTGGTTTATGGCATAACCACTCCCATTTTGCTGATTTAGGGGACTACGTTTCAAGTCGATATTTCTGAACTAGATGGCTAACTTACTTTGTGTCATAAAGAACGAAGTTAACCACTCCATCCATTGTCTTGTTGAAAGCCTTCTGCAAACACTGAAAGATAATTTCAAAAAACATGAGAAATATGAAAGAATCAAACACATGCATGTCTCAGCTTTGACAATAATTAAGAAACATTGACACATCCAATTCAGTTTTGTCTTGCAATCGCATCATACTTTTCCTCGTGTGATATTTGCTGGAACATGGTTCCAACAACAGCGCGATGTCATTACAGGCTTATAATCACTGTATCATGGTTTTATCAGCTTCCGTCCTGTCAAAGCTCTATTAAAAAGTCGAAAAATCATATTCATAGGGTTAAAAAAGTCTTCAGCAGGCATAGCAAACCACATAGTTTGTACTTGGCTTTACCTGAAGGCAACCTGTGATTTTATTATTATCAATATCACTAGATTGTCCCATACATACATTATTTACAAGAATGTGACAACAGTTTGTTGAAAATGTATCGATAAGATCATACATATGCAATACTTACATGGACCTCCTGCTGACTGCGGTTCTCCAACCATGACTGAGCTATTGGCCTCCACCCCAGAGACTCTCGACTGAAATGAACGATTCCCTGGAAGAAAAAGAGGTGGGATTTGGAGGTGTTCAGTACAGATGGACAGGGCACTGAGTAATTTCTTAATTAGAATAACTATTCTCATTTATGCCATTTATATGAATCTTCCAAATTATTTCCAAAGCCCCTAGCTGTATAGGAAAATGACGTCATGCTCAAAACTGGGGAAACAAAATACATTCCTCAAGACCTTGGCATTGAAAGTTGGTAGTGAAAAATCCATTGGGTTTAATAGGTGTTGGAATGACAACTTGCAGTCAAGCTCGAAGCATCAACACCTACATACATAGCATGAGGGAATTGTTGTCAAAATTTTAACCTCAGCATGGGAAAAAAAATGTCCTTACCCCAAAAACTGTTACTCATAGTTACAAAATGTCAGTAAAAGTCAGGTTTGAAGACTCAGCATGGAGAATAAATTACTCTCATACTTAGAATAGGAAAATTAGTTGCAGCATGGAGAATTCATGCAAATGTTCTGTCCCTCCATTTATTTATTTCTTTCGTAACAAGACTGTTGCTAACAGTTCTCCCTATAGCAGAGGGCAGGGCTGATGTGGGGTGAGTTGTTCAACATGAGTTTGATGTTGACTATGTTAAACCTCAGCCTGAAAAAAATTCATGCCAAGGTTCCCACCCTAGTTTTTTGTAGTTTCAAACAGTAGTTTAATGTTGTCATTCAATTACAGACTACACTAAACATCAGCCTAAAAAAATCCATGCAAATGTTCCCGCCCTAGTTTTTTTTTCAAAACTGAAAACTGCTACATCTCTTGCTACAACAGCAGGCGGAGAGGGTTAGCTAATATTTCACTCATATGAAGCCTGCCATTATGAAATGCTCCTTGTCATGCCGAATGTCCCAGCATAAAGAAGTCAAGTCCCTTTGTACAGGAAAGTGATTGTCACACTCCTAATGTTCATAACCTTCAATAATTTTGTTCGAAAACCAAAGACTATTACTCACAGTTCTTGCTACAACAGCTGGCGATGCTGACGTCAGGTCTGTTGTTTCGAAGAGTAGTTTGATGTTGTCGCTAAGGTAGAGCCTGTCACCATTGTGAAGGTGTAGGACTCTGTCTCCCTCCAGCACTGAGTTGAAATTATCAGCCCAGGACGAGGTCAACGGACCATCCAAACAGAGCCACGTGGTGCAAACATTCTAAAATGGCATATTGAAATAGATTACATTCAAGAAGCTCAGAATAGAATAGGTTGAAACAAAAGATAACAGGATTAAACAAAATAGAGTTTGATAGAATACGTGAGTGAGTTCATTTACCACTCTTGATTATAGTATACATTCTGTTCTTGTATTAGCATATGAAGATTGGATTAAACACACACAATTATTATCACACAGAGGCCTCAGTGGAGGGACCAGGAATAGGCCTGAGTATATACTTTTGTAATCTGGCACTGTGGTGGAACCAAAATAATAAAAGATTAATATATTAAATAGATAGATAGACACACAGGGTCACAAAAGCTTACCCAGCCAGATGGCAGCTGGAGTGATCTGAAACTGTTGAGATATTCCTGATACAAGACACTCACCCTGTTGGCCTTTCTCCAGATGTTTGTGAACACGCCATCCACAAACTCTCGGTTTGCGTTGACCTGCCCGAACATGAGACTCAGGTCATCGACGACCAAGGGGTTAACCCGCTGCAGCTTGTGGCTGATAGCTGAGATCCTCGACATGCTGGACCTCGACTGTTGGCCCGATGAGGCTGGGACCATGGCTGACAGGGCCTCTACTAATATCCGGATACTGGATGACTTGCCGGTCCCTGGCCCACCAGCAACTATGACACCTAGAGGTCAAGAGGAAAATAATACATTTCACAGAGCGTGCAGAATAGCATAAAAAAAGCTACACACTAAACTTCAGCTCCAAAACAATGGAGTTCAGGTGCTAATCTAAGAGAACATACACACCAAGTATAAGCTTCATCATCCAGACCTTGTCAAGATATCATGTTTACAAGCTAAAAATAGGCAAATTGTTCTCCCCATTTATCACCATCCCACGCCTTCACCGAAAACAATATAATTCTTGTGCCTACAAAAGAAAGGTACACACTTGAGCTTCATTGGACCGAGCATTCTGGACTTGACCTCCGACCCAACCCAAAAACACTATGGTTCATGTACTCAATTTGGTTATCATGTTTACAAGCTGAAATTGTGCAATCTATCCCCGGCCTTTGCCAAACACAATAGTGTTCTTGTTCTTCCAGAACGTTTTGACTGTGAAATCTGTAGACTCTGAACTGATCTAAAAACAACAGTGATCATGCAATTGTAATGGGGACACATACCAAGTATGAACTTTACCATCCAGACGGGGTCAAATTACAGTTTATTCAAGCAAAGCATTTCACAGAAGGCGAATGAGCACATTTTCCTGGAGAAAAACCAAGATAACAGGGGACACTCACTGTTGTTCACTTGTGATATAGTGTAGAGCTGCATGGTCTTCTTCAACCAGTTTGTGCCGGGAGTGAATCCATTCTCCCGAGCCTTCTCAATGATCATCTGCTCTACATTCAGCCTTGTCCTCTGGCCACGACTGGAGTGGGGGGTGGGGGGATCTCCGATACCACTGAAGACATCCTTCACCACTTGGTTGAAGATGTAGGCAGTCTGAACAAACAAAACAAGAAACATCATCTTCAACCCAGGTTGGACTCACTGAAATTATTAGACACTCGTGTACTGACATTCATTATATCCCTGCATAGGGATATAATGATTTTGCCTTCGTCGTCTTAGCCACCACCATCAGAATATTTTGTGCTAGCGCAATAACTCTGAAACCAATGTCCGATTGAACTTGGCACTCATGTCCGCCCATGAGAAATCTTTGATGATTTTGAAAATGGGCATCCCCACACCACAGCAGCCATTTTGGATTTTTTTTTGCTCAAGGCAGATTTTCACATCTTTGAACATACCGTAGCGATCGATTTGGGACCAACTTGAATTTTGGCCCTATTGTGCGCCACTGGGCAGCCATTTTGAATTTTCTCGCAGATTAACGCATTTCAGAACATGGCAATTGTTCTGGGACCAAATTTCATTTACATTCTTTCCACTGATGGCACAAAGTGGGAATATGAACGTTGCCGGCTTACCCATGTGGGAAAGCCTAGTTCATTACCTACAGTCAATTTTGCACTTCGGTTGTCTGAGGGAAGTGATAGCTGTGGGGCATTGAATTAGCTTCCCTAATCCGTTGTCTATGTAGAGCATCACAAGCATCTGAGCTCCAAGGTATTATCTCCAAGATTGTGGCATTGTTAATTCACTTGCATCCCACTTTCGTAAACTTGTTGACATTTCTCAAAAAGTAATCCTGCAAATTTTTCATTTCAACTATAGGGACTCACATCTGGCTTGAGCCTTGGTCCGATGACATCATGGAGTGCCTGGGCCACTATAGCGTGCTCAGCCCTCGCTGTGGAGGTCATAGGGTTGGGCATACCTGGCTCACGAGCCACGTTCCCTATCAACCGTCTTCAACATTGCAGGTTTTAATTCCGACAAGGTACTCACATCTGGCTTAAGCCTTGGTCCGATGACATCATGGAGTGCCTGGGCCACTATAGCATGTTCAGCCCTCGCTGTAGGGGTCATAGGGTTGGGCATACCAGGCTTACGAGCCACTTTATCAACCGTCTTCAACATAGCAGAGGAGGCTGTCGAAATAAATAGGAATGTGACAATTGGAGAGGTACTGTGTGACATAGGAAAATAATTGCTAGTCTCAGGGTTCGGTGGTCTTCGCCTGCCTGCTCGTGATTTAGAATGCACCTCACTTGGGGGAACTCTGCAAACTCCCAAAACAGAAAATAAATACCAACCCTGGTTAAACCAGTCTTGTGCAAACTAACACACAACATAATGTCCACAATCAAGAAAGAGCAGATACGCAACCAAAAGACTGGAAGACAATTGTACTGTCCAAGCCAGGTCCCAAACACACATATCCTCATTATTAGGAGCAGAAGGACATGACACTACGCTCATGTCTACAGCTCATGTTATGAATATAGGAAATGGGTGGAGGAATAATACTAAAAAAGACACCACAACAAAACCCCACTTGAATAATGTATCACAATATTTAGTTCTAAACAAATCATGTGCATTTCATAGGCTTGTGGGGTCATTCTAGGATTATTTCTTCTTCATATGAAACTTCACAAGTGTGACAACCTAAAAATTGCTGGCACTGCAATGATACAGTACCCTCAAGATGCAGTACAATGTCCCCCCTTAACACACCTTCCGCTTCAGGCAGAATATACCCTGAGCCTGTTCTCCTAGTCCCCTCTAGCCTCTACGGAATCAGCTGAAGCTGTTGCTGCAGACAATTCCACCAACTAAGATATGGGCTGTGCTTGCCGAACTGTCTCTCACTGGCATGTACGTACATTTGCAAAACAACCTGCAAGACTGTAGAACAACCTGCAAAACTGACTTGGTCTTACATTTCACCTACTTGACCATGAACTCATTTCACCTATTTGACCTTGGACCCCATCCTTATGTTACTATGTTACCCTGACCCTGTTAAGTAATATTTTACTCACGCATAGCACTCCCGGGCTGGACCAATGAGTTTTGGCTGCTGGCCCTCGACAGGACGGACCTCTCCTCTTTGGTCAGTTTACGTCCCATTCTCGCTTGGTCCACAGTGTTAGCAATGGCTCCAATGCTGAATAGGTTATGGTACTCTTTGGAGCTGGTTCAAATAAAGAATTACCATCAATTGTCATTAACAAAATTGAATTGATCGACCCATCAATGCATGTACACCAAAAAGATTGGTGACCAGATCCAGGACCATTTCTAGCTAGATTCTGATAGGACTGGCTCTTAAACCAGTAACATTAACTTTTTGTTCTAAACTATTAGGTGTGTTGAATCAGAAGTCACTGAAATTCATTAAAACTATCAAAATTCATTCAAACCTGAAATTAATCAAACTCAAAATTTGCCGAGTTATTGACAAGGTGACATCTCCCTGTAAAGAGCCAAACTGTGAGTTAAATGGCAACATATCAAGTAAAGCTAGAACTAGAAAATTCACATTTTCCCCCGAGAAATTTTCCTACTGACAAACAGCTTTTCAGAAGGATCACACACAGCTGCTGTCATGAAAGGTGTTCCAGGTTTTTGCCATAGTTATATGAAAGGGTCTGGAACAGCAATCAAAGACAATATGACAGAAAAAACCAAAATGGAACTCTGAAGGGAACTAAAAGCAACAACATAGGGTTTTGGAATCAGAAGGAAGACCCCACATACCAACATGACAGAAGAGCATAAGAACAGAAGAGAGGGTCTTAGAACCATGTAAAACACTTGGGCTAGCATTCCATGAATACGGATGTGGCATGAATAATACTTTCACAAAAGAGAATAAACTTTATGATAGCAAAAAGGCTGTAATTCTGTACCAGCGCATGTAGACGTTGAACAGTTTTAGGTGGAAGATATTTCATGGAATAGCTCTGCTGTGTGAGGCACCAATGCTGCATTGGTATGCATGACATTTTTCCGTACTGGGCGCTCGTTCTACTTTATTCAAATGAGTTTTTGCAGCTATTAGACCTTTCTATATCTCTGCAATCCGAATGCAGCGTATTTGGGTAGTGGGTACTTCCCTTTGGTGTGCTTTATGTAAATCCAATTCTTGTGGTGTTTTGCCACATTCGCATGAATGGAATGCTGGCCTTAGTTTAATAGTAAACAGAAGGTGCATAGGAATGAAAACATGTTTACATAGAATGTGTTAATGGTGAACTACTGTCACTACGAAGCCCAACAGATTCACCATATTGCCTCATGACCAGAACTATTAGACCAAACATCAAACTGTGATGAATTAGCTATTTTCAGACAACATCAAATATATCTGGATGATGCTTTATTCATCACATGCCATGTGATAACTAATCAATTCACATCACATTTCCATAAAATACAACACACCATCAGTACTTTGGGCACATACCATATCACTTGGACTACATTCGATCTTCCAGCTCATGAACTATTTCTACTATTGCACTCATACATGACTTGTTTGTACACTATCCTGATATTGTAAAACCAATATTGTAATGATGATAGGGAGTACCTCTAACAGGCTGATCTGAGACAGCAAAAATTGCAGCCAGCATCGCAGTCATCAAACATGAATATTAAAAGAGGGTGCTTGATCTACAATGCCAAAAAAGAATTATTCTTGGTGCAAAGAATATTATCGGAAGGGTGTTAAACAGCACAATAGGCACATCAAGTCACAGGCATATATACCCTTCAACATTACGCCAAGTGGCGACGGATTTGAGCAGGACAGTGTTTAAAATTTTCATGGTGAATAGGCTGGAATCCTCCTCCGTCCTGTTATATGAAGAGAAGAGATGTGAAAGGTTATAGGTTACATAGCGTCTGCTGAAATCCTCACTGCGAACATTCTAGGTCAGAGTGCCATAAATCTGTTCTGAGGGTTCATTTGACTGACATGGCCTATTATTACCTAATGTGTAAACAGTACCCCAGCGAGAGCCCAGAATTATCCATAAAACTCTCTCCACTGACCCCATACAATATAATAATGAGGTGATTTATTTATTAGCCCCAAGGGATCTAGTCCTATAAGGCTCCACTCCCTTAGTATCAGACCCGTATAAATAAAATGTAATACAACCTTAAAACATCCATGGTGTCCTGAAGCCACAGGTAACAAAGCCACATAATATCTAATATAGACTCAACCTCAAAATTCTAAGAAGTGTCAATATTTAGTGAAATGGGATGTGTTAGACTACTCACAATTGGTCCTTGCAGAGGTTCGCTATCATCTTAAGCCGGTCTGCTAATGTCCGTGGTGACCTGAAGCCATAGGCAGCACACTTAGCCTTCAGTATCAGAGCCATATCGGGTGGTGCAAGGCACACTCTCCGGAATAGGAGCTTGACGTCATTGGAGATCGGCCGGGCCATCTGGTGATCGGTATTGACCGTGATGAAAAATGCAATGTCTCCATTCAGAGGTATCTGCAAGACAGATCGATGAAATAATGAATTCGAAGATTTTCTGAGGAACATTCTGAGTGATGTACTTAGTTGAAAGAAAAAAGTCTGGAGCAAACGCTGCGGACAGCGCCTAGCTGTGGGGGCCGGACACCTCATCCTATAGCCTGCATGCTGTTTGTCCAAATGACAAATAGGTCCTCAATTGAACTAAGAATAAGGCAATATGCCTCCTTGGCGGTACCTCAATGGGAGGGTGGGGGTTATTTACACCCAGACAGCAAATTGCCTAGTACCTACCTCTCGCCTACCATTTTTAAAGTCTTCGATATGACCCGACTAGGATCCCAACCCTGGCCTGCCGTGTGGAATGCTCTCACAACTGTGGATCCCTGATCTAGAATGATTACCTCTTGACCATCTGTGATATAGCATCTGGTCTTCTTAGCCTTCAGTGCCGTGAGGACAGTCTGGACATGATCCAAGATGACCGATACTCCCGACTGACCCAGCAGCTGAAAGTTATCAAAGCATCCCCAGCTACCATCCTGACAAAAAAAGAAGTGAACAATAGAATGGTTCACATTGGTGCAAATACAAAGTAGAGATGGCAGGGCATGAACGATTGTTTGTGTATCATCGTTCCAGAATTGAACAGTGGTCTCATTGAACTGAGAGAAGGTAAAAATGTTATAACCTTGTGATTAACAGAACATTTCAATAAGATTTTTTTTTTCATTTACACTTCATGTGGGTCAGTCAACTGAGCTGCATCATTTGTCTTGATCAGTTGCCAGAGTTTCCAAGGAATTACACTTCACCAAGTCATCAACCGTTCATGACATGTGTTCCTTCGTCTTCATTTTCTTCACCTGCATTCTACTGTGAGTCCAGCTATCCTTCCAGTCCAGCGATCACACCATGCAACATGGCCTTACCATCTCAACCTCTTACTGCTGAGCTATGTCACCTAAATTGAAAATATTGACACTTTGAAAGGGCACCCACTCCAATTCTTTCATCCGATCCTACACCACACAGCCACCCTAACATTCCCTGCTCTCTTCTTTGCTGGTACAATCACCTCCACAGCAAAGTCAACTTCAAACGTACATCTGGGATAGGTTTACCCGTGAATCAGACGTATGTTCGTAGTTGACCTTGCTACAGAGTTGAATGCTGGCCTAACAAAGAAGATCTTCCAAGACTCATAGACTACAGCCAGTCCCTGTACTGTCTTGCCCATTGCCTGAGCATCGCTGCTCGCTGAACACACAAACTTTGCCAGGTATCGTCCCAGGCTGTGGGCCAGCCCCTTCACTGACATCGTTCCGCTGTTACAAGCAGCACATGTTTGGGTTCAGCTTACTGAAGTCAATTTACAGGGAAATCTACTCACCATTGCCAGTCCCTGTACTAGCTTGCCCCTTGCCTGAGCATCACTGCTCGCTGAACACCCAAACATTGACAGGTATCTTCCCATTTGTAAATGCCAGCCCCTTCACTGACATTGTTTTGCTGTTACAAGCAACACATGTTCGGGTTCAGCTTACTGGAGTCAATTTTCAAGAAACCCTACTCACCAAAGCGAGTCCCTGCACTATCCTGCCCATTGCCCAGCGTCACTGCTCGCTGAACACTCAAACTTTGCCAGGTATCGTCCTAGGGTGTATGCAAGCCCCTTTACTGACATTGTTTGGCTGATCCAAGCAGTACATGTTTGGGTTCAGCTTACTGAAGTCAATTTACAGGGAAGTCTACTCACCATAGCCAGTCCCTGTACTATCTTGCCCATTGCCTGAGCATCACCACTCGCTGAACACCCAAACATAGCCAGGTATCGTCCCAGGGTGTATGCCAGACCCTTCACTGTCTCTGTTTTGCCGACCCCAGTAGCGCCTGTTATAGCTACACCGCGGTGCTGTCTCAAACACTGGGAAAAAGAATAAGACCATTAATTAATTACTTTCCTCCCCCAACAGGAGATGAGTAAATCCACATTTGTTCGCTCTTTAATGGATTCAATTACTCACCATGGACACCGTGAGGAAGCACTTCTCGGTGAGCGGAGTCATTACCAGCGATGCCTGTCCTCCAAAGAACTCATTCCCATAGGCGTACCGATCTTCAAACATGACTATCTCAAGCCCAGCATGTTCATCTGAAAGAGGTACAATAGTGAAATTAGGATTACATTCATGGACTTATTGACAGGTTTTAGTTTAAAGGCTTAGAGAATATCAGTATCACTAATCAGGCTAAAACAGTGATGATGCTTGTTACATCTTTAGAGAAGGGTTGCACGGTAATGGGTAAAAGTTCAAAGCATATAGAGCACCTTCGAAAAACAAATTCCAAGTGTCTGTGAACAAATAGTCAAGATGTTTAGTAAATCACTTTCAAACAAGTGGAAATTGTGACAAAGAATGTGCCATTTATTCCAATGGAGCAAAAGCAGCTTACCATCCTTCTTGGGATAGTATCTGATGCACCGTTTCCATTCAAAGTCACCCAGTTCACGTAACTTCCTTGTGGCCATGTGATCCAGAGTGTCTCTCAGGAAATGACATTGCTGTGGAATATCAAAAGAGAATCATAGATTGAATAATCTCATCAAGATTTTTTTTCCAAATTCGCATATTTTCAGTAGTATTGCCAATCATCACTCCAGGCAAAAGCAGAAAAATTGCTCGGAAAGATTACACGACATGAGGAAACCCAATTGGTGGATTGAGCCAACGATTTCATTTAATCTTTATATGAGTTTTGGTTCTGTGACTAGCAATCTACCAGGCTGGAATAGGCTAGACAATATAGTGTTTTACACCTCAATATTGAACCAGCAAGCTTCAACCTTTCAGGACCAGCCTATTAAACAGCGCCCTCTACGCAGGACCAAGCAATTTCTGCTGTGTACTAATTATTGCATTCAATGTTCAGTTTGCTGAAGAAATAAATTTCCCACAATTTTCATTGTACATAATTGATTTTCAGAAGAAATTATTCAACTTTCATTTGATACCAAAATCGGTCAAGGTTATGTGACATTTATGAGAGCATACAAACCTACAAGTGCAAACTACAGTTGTATTGTATTCCTCTGTTTTCCACAGAAAAATGTGAAGTACAAATCATCAACTGATCATGATGACTATGATGTATAACATAAACAAATGCCTTACATCCCCATACCCTCAGCCCCCACCCCACCACACACCAGTGTATGTACAGTATATGAGAGCTTGTGATATGTGGTCTGCTGGGTAATTTTGTGCTGAGTTCATCGCACCAACTGCAAAACAGGTGGCGCTATTTATAAAAATATCCTTGTCCCATTCCTGCAACAATGGTATTTTGGTCAGTGTCGCAAAAATGTGACCTATGTCATGAAAGGCTTACCTACCAGAAAATTACCACTCACCGCCACCATGTTCTCCAGTCTCAGTCGCTGCATGGGCGTGACCGACTCCTCCAGATTCCTCCAGTAGCCCTTGGTCAGGACATAGACAATCTTACTCATCATGCTGACAAACTTCTTGGAGGCATTAGGCAGCGCCCGTCGTTCACTCCTTAGCTCGAGGATACCCAGCTCACATTCCCTGGTCCAGTACAGCATCAGGCCAAGTAGTGCAACCTGGGTTGGGTACTGGGAGAGAGCGATGATAATATCAGCATGGACTAATGGACTGAGGTTGGGAGAGGGGGGTGGGGGTGGGGAGGTATTTGGGTAGGGTTGTGTACAGGGATGTAAGAGGTCGTTCACTCCTCAGCTCGAGGATACCCAGCTCGCATTCCCTGGTCCAGTATAGCATCAGGCCTAGTAGTACAATCTGGGTTGGGTACTGGGAGAGAGCAATCATGATAATATCAGCATTGGCTAATGGTCTGTTGGCGGGAGGGGTGGGGAATTTGGGGAGGTATTTGGGTAGGGCTGTGTACAGGGATGTAAGAGTCATTAGGCAGCACCCGTCGTTCACTCCTCAGCTCAAGGATACCCAGCTCGCATTCCCTGGGCCAGTATAGCATCAGGCCAAGTAGTGCAACCTGGGTTGGGTACTGGGAGAGAGCAATCATGATAATATCAGCATGGACTAATGGACTGAGGTTGGGAGAGGTGGGTGGGGGTGGGGAGGTATTTGGGTAGGGCTGTGTACAGGGATGTAAGAGTCATTAGGCAGTGCCCGTCGTTCACTCCTCAGCTCAAGGATACCCAGCTCGCATTCCCTGGGCCAGTATAGCATCAGGCCAAGTAGTGCA
>JAODTT010214298.1:0-13602 GCA_025400115.1 Pentamera pediparva
GCATTGACTTCGTGTTACACAGGCCCCTCTCCAGCCCCACCCCCCTCCCTCCCCTCTCTCGACGTAACGGGATAGTTTGCGCAATAGCAAATGTGTCATATATCCACACACGAACAGGTCGAGATTCGGTCTGAGTTTTGGATTTCCCTAATGTACCCCCCAAAAAAAGAACTCAAATAGCTGAAGTGAATTCTACATGACCCTTGGTCTTTGAACTCACATTGTTTAAATTGCGACGGATCGCTTTGAAACTTACATAGATGGATATAGCGTATTGTATCAACTAAAAATCCTAAATTCTGAGTTCCTTTCCATCATCTATCAATTTATTGACCCAATAAGAATGGCCCCACTTTCTAATGGAGGACCGTTCGATTTGTAATTATAAATTACTATAACAATGAGCACCAACCCTTTATGTAGGACCGTGCGAATATTGCATGGGAAATGTTATATTACTATGACAATGGGATCCACTCCTTCATGTAGGACCGTTCTATTATTCCACGGGTAATTGCATATTATCTTTCAATAATATTATCTCTGTTGTGACTTCTGTGACCACTTGAATGAGTGGAAAGGCTGCTTGATCGTGGTGAATGAATTCATTAGTTTCACCTCCCACTGTACTGATCGGACCAATCGTTCTAGACTTATTGTGTTTACAAGGATTTCTCGACTGTCCTACGGTCGAGAACGAAGCACGTGGGTTCTTGTAGGCCTACTCCCCATGAAAAGATACATACCAAATCCCAGCCTGATTGGGCAAAGCATTCTGGACTTATCGTGCTAACAATATTCCCAAACTTCGTTCTCTGGTGACCTCACATGACCTCTGAGTCTGACCTGACCCCAAAGCAATAGGGATCATGTACTCATCAGGGGGAAACTGAATATGGGCTCTATCCATCCAGGTGGCGTCAAGTTATCGTGTTTAAACCTAAAATTAGTCAACATATTGATTGTTCACAACTTTTCAAATTTCAACAGAAAATAACCCCTGGTCTTCATCAAAAACAATAGGGTTCTTGTACTTCCCACACGAAAGCTGCATACCAAATGTCAGCTTCATCAGACAAAGAATTCGGGACTTTGTCCTCACATGACCTCTGACTTGACTCCAAAGCAATAGGGACCATGTACTCGTTATGGGGAACACACATGCCAAGTATGAGCTTCATCCATCTAGGTGGGGGCTTGACGTGCTTATCGTGTTTACAAGCTGGAACTTTCCAAAATATCGGTTTTTCACAATTTCCCTATTTTTCACCACAAAAGACCCCCGGTCTCACCAAAAACGTTGCGGTTCTTCGTTCTTGTATTCCGCCATAAAGTTCATATATATAAAGTACCGTTATATAGGCTCCAAAGACCAGTAAAATATGTCGCTAAGAAGATGACACAATATTACACTATCCGTTTAGGTTCAATGACGTCACAAGGGGAACAAAATTAATGTCGTCATAGAGTTTACACAGTGATTGCTGATCTCTGTCATTCCCCAATAATTAAAAAATGATAAATGTTTGCACTCATATATTATTCTTTTCGTGAATTTCTATTTAAATCAGATGCATCATCAGATTCAATAACACACCGGTACCTGGTTTGTTAATGTTATTGTGACTGTTGATATACTGGAATGGAATTTCATTCTCAGCTGTCTGCAGAGTTTAAATTTTATTCCCAGTTTCATTCATTGGATTTATACAATGTATTCAGCATGTGTTGGAAACGATTATGAGTATTTACTTCAAAATAGCCAGGGGTGTTCAACAGGGGTGTCTACTCAGCCCATATTTATTTATTATTTTTGCAGAAATGTTAGCTATTGATAAGTTTCATGGATATTGAGGGAATATTAGTCTTCAATACAGGAACAAGATTTTCACAATATGCTGACGATACCAGTATTTTCCTGGACGGCACTTATCGATCGTTAAAAGTTACTGCAGATATCTTATACAACGTCTTGGTTAGGGGTAAACTATGGGGAATCAACTATTCCCCCATCAGATTGCTGTCATCTCACAATCCAAGTTGCTTTCTATGTGGACAGTTGGGCCGAGTCTTGGGCGTAACGTTCAACGGAAAAAAGAAAACACTTTCAGGGTGACGACTTGGAAGCCTTTTGAACCTTGGAGTAGAGACCTGACGTCCATTGGAAAACAACGAGAGTCAGAACCACTGCTTTACCTCAGCTAGCATATTATAATATAATAATAATAGTTACATTTATAAAGCGCCTTTTCAAGAAGATACAAAGCGCTACAAGAAGATACATATTTCTTTGGAAGAGTTTCAATTTTATTTGGTACGGTGAGCCGGACAAAGTTAAACGTAATGCGATGATTGCTCCCATTTCCGAAGGTGTCAAGTGTTACCCACATTACCAGTTTTGTGCACAGCTTGAAATGTAGCTGGGTTGGAAGATATCTTGACAATACTAATGCACCATGGAAATTACATCTTGATCTATACTTGGAATCTTTTGGCGAACAATTTTGTTCGGATGTTATCATATTTACATAGTATTTTGTATGTGAACGATATTATAACACATATAATGTTAGTACAAGAATTGTATAATAACTCAAATTTCTTCTTAAAGTGGGATGGTTATTCTGTTAGCACGACAGACACCATAAGACCCGTTCGAATCTTATAAACAACATTTGGTCATTGCCATGCCCTCTTCGATCAATTATCATTTTTATTTAAACCATGGAATGACGTGTGTTTCGGTATTATTCTTCGTGGTATCGCGGATAATTGTATCAGCAATGTAGCAAGACTAAGCCTGTATGGTAATGATGTGCCCCTTAATGAACTAGTTGTAAATATGTCGTTTTCTGCCCTGTATATTTAAAAGTAGAAGCAATACAATAAATGTGGTGGTGAGAAAATAAAAAGAGGAAACAGGGAAAGGTCAAACGATTATTTTCTGTAGTCATAATGATGACAAGACAATTGTAATACCATTGATGATTTTGGGATTCACCATTACTTTTGTAATTCAAAACGAAAGAAGATACTAGAGCGTGCTACAGGAATCCGTCAGTCCTAAATAGGCCTATCTTATCGCCTGTGATCAGGATAATTCAGGTTTTGACTGGTTGCAAATCGGTGAGAAACAGCTATTTTCGACATCATTATCTCTTCTGACATCAATTTTAATTAGAAATGGAAGCGGTGCCACTGGCACTTTCATCGCAATTTATACACTCCTGGACGCTCTTCAGAAGAACAAAACCATCAACGTCTTCGATGTCGTAAAGAACCTACGGAAGGAGAGAATGGACATGGTTCAGACTAGGGTAAGTATTTGGTTCATTCATCGAGTAGATGGAGATGGAACATAATGATACTGATGGCGTAGTAATATATGTCCACTCGATATCGCATTCTATTAACGTAGTCTCTATTCAGCATCGCACTCACAAAAATAACAAAGATGAAATAAACAGTAAGAACTCCAAATTAAATGATTGGAATTAAAATTGAAATTGTGTGTACCGTCAACCAATTTTGGAGATATCCATTCTATAATTTGTATAAATTTCCCGACTGTCTAAATAGGGGGAAAAAAGAATGCATCGCCTGAATTACATGGCCTTTGGGGGAATTATGCGACATTGATCTATCCCATGTTCGTCTCTTCAGGTGCAGTACCTGTTGATATATGAAGCGTTGCGGGAGGGACAGATTACCCCGAGGGATTCACAGTTGTCCATTGATGAGCTGAGAGTATTGACAGATGTTGCGATCACGCAAAGGGCAAAGCGAGAGTATGCGGTAAATATTCGACGTATTCAGTCACAATTTGTTGGGTATTTTCAGGAATTCTGTCTTGATTTTGAGGTGGTAAATTTGTAGTAACACTGGCTCCGTTTCTCCTTTCCATTGTATCTGCAATCAGACTCTCAATAAGGTGAAGTCATTCAACAAACGTCTGAACCCTAAGCAAGATGGGACCTCGCCTGGGAATCTTCACAAGAACCGGTTGGAAGAATTTATTCCTCGTGAGTAGAATTAGTAATTCAATGATTTGTTGTAATGTTTCAGAATCAGCTATAACATAATCAGCCATTTCATATCAATGCATGCTTCAATCAATAACATACCGTTCCCATCATGTCCCAATATTTCACTTTCGGCAAAAGACGTTCCCTTATAATCATCATATTCTATTTGCATATGCTAGGGGTAGCAAGATTGCATATTCTTGGCTTAGGATAATCCTCTGGTCACAAGATCGTTTATCTATCATACGGGAGTGACCATGCACGCTCTCTCAGAACCACACACATTTCGTTTAAATCGAGTCACCATTGTTTATATTATATAAGATAACTGATTCAGAATCGCTGTGTAATATGATGACCAGAGTTAACTGCCAGCGCTAATAAACTAACTAAACTGTCGTTGAAGGATATCTTACAACGATTGAGTGTCCTGTTAAACATGGTCGTAACGTGCTAATTGGGACCTCCGATATATCCTGTTGCTTCAGTTGATCCAACTGCGAAGTGTGATTTCATTACACTTAGGATGGGATACCATCAGACCATTTTTCTTCAGGTATTTGCTGATGTGCTTTCGTACACGCGAATTAAAAAATAGTAATGTGAAACAATGTTGAGTGATCCTGTTCTGACTGGGGATTCTATGTCAAGCAGTTTTGCTGTTGACACTTCAACGGCGCCAGTGGCATTGCGTTTACTTAATGCTATAGGAGGCGTACCCTATCATTAAATAAAAAATATTAAAAAACATGCCCAGGCTACAACCTCTAGTATAGTGAAGAATTCACCTCATCTCACATATGATACGATAATCGCTAATATGAAATGTTACTTACCATTTCCAATTAGTTGATAGATTCCGACCAGTTCTTAAAACGAAGGGGCTTACATTCGGGAGCAACGACTACATCAACGCCACTATCGTACAGGTATGAGCAGTAGACAGTAATCATCTGAATATCTCAGACCATATTCCAAACTCAAAATCCGTGACAACTATCATCAATCAGTGTAAATGGTCATTGTAAATGGCCTCAAGGGTGGCGGATGCAAGGGCGGATCCAGCCAAAGTCTGAAGGGGGGCAGTTAATGTGGTGGGCGTACAAAGAAAATTTGAGATTTCAATACCCCCCAGATCGTCGGAGATGGCATTCGCGAGGCAAGATAGCAACCATCGAGATGTGCAATTTTGGTGACTAAAATGAATTTTTTTCTTCTCTTTATGAATATTTTTTTCCATGTTATGAGGTCACTCGGTCAGATTTTGGGAATTTGTTGAAACCCTCCCGGAAGAAATGACATCTGGCGTCTGCGAGGTGCTTCTTGTCCTCTTCTCCCATACTACCCATGCGGGTTGGGGTTGCGGAATATGCCCGCGTTTCCACGCCTCAAGCATGTCAAGAGGCATGCAACCCATAGAGCATTGAGAGCCCTAACTGAACTGTGGAGGTGATGACAACACTGCGCGCGAAGCGCGCGGAAATTTGTACACTATCTTAGGTCCAACGTTACATAGAATATCATTCAATTTACCTTTATGGTTGTAAAGAAAGCAGTTACAAGTTTGCAGGGAAGGCACACTGGTTTAGGCCCTTATGGTGTGAAAATGTTTATTGCAGGGAATGCAGGCCTACCAAACGTTCCAGTGTGGGTGCATTCAGTCCGATGTATGAACAAGTCAGGTTTTATGAATTCAATTCGAGTTTTAAATTTTGGCCTATGGCAAGAAAATGGACCTTCACTGGAGGGGGGTGACCTGAGTGGGGGCCTGGTAGGGGACTGGGTGGCCGTAGCCCCAGTTTGTCAAGAGAGGCCAGGGAGGGATGTCCTCCTTCTCTCTTGAACTTTTTTGAATCCCAGAAATGCCCACATGCAAAATGGTTGCATTTAGAAATACTTCTGCCACTCCTAATTTACCGGATTATGTTAACATGAATTGCATGTTTTGATATATTTCACCATATCAGTTAGACAATCGGTCCTATTCCTTCGAGATACATTCTATCGAAGCCCGTAACCGCGACCTTTTCATACCCGCAACTCATCCATAACATTCCCGCCCCCTCCTCAAAATATACCCTATCGGGGATTCCTGACAGACATACTTTTCGTAGATGAACGGACACGACACCATTGACTTTATATGGGGCGCGTGGCCAGATTGTTACGATGGGCGCGATCTCATATTGAACAGCTCTACACACATAGTCTAAGTGGTCAGGCCCAGGGTTGGCGCGTCTCTGTGTCATAGAAACCTTCTTGGGCAGTTTGGACCTCCAAAGTTAGATGATGCGTGCACCAGAAGGGTACAAAAAGAAGGAAATTTGTGCACTTTCTTCATGAAATGATAGTGCCCAGTCGATTTATGCACTAAAATCACATGATCGGACTCCGAAGTTTTGGAGCCAGCGCTAACCCTGGTCAGATCGCCGCGGGATAAATATATATAGGCTCACTACACAGCGCCCTAGGATATCGGACACAGGCTTCGATAAATGAAATCCCAATCACATTTCGGTTGTACATAATATCCTAACTTCCGAAGGGGCAAGCCGGCAAGGGCCAAGGGGCGCATCGTCCTAGTACGGGTGGGCGCAAATCCACCACAAAATCATGAAGGGGGGGGCAATTTCCCCCAGTTGCCCGCCCTGTATCCGCCCTTGGGCGGATACCAGTCATTATCAATATTTGTTATCCATCGAATTATAAAAATCCCCTGACGCACTGCTATGCCATGTATTTTAATGCATAACGGTATTTTATTGACTGCACATTAGGAAGATGGAGTGGGATCCATAATATTGACGCAGACTCCACTACCGTCTATCTTCGAGGATTTCTGGAGACTAGTATTCGACTACCAGTGCAGTTGTGTCATCATGATGAATGATACAGGAGGAACGGACCAGGTAATATTCTGTAATTCTACTTTGCTGAAACATATGTCCAATGAACACTAAAACTTTCGAAAACACATTATTAGGACATTAAAAACAGTGTTCCAAACATACTTCCTGTTGAATGTGTTGTGAGACACGAATAATGAAAAAACGTTCCCAGCGCATTCTCAGAGCTTTCCAAAAGTTTATTTGTGTTTTGAAATCGATCTTGTTGTTCAGGGTTTGCAACGTACCATGAATATGGGAACCTTTCTAGCATATTTGTGTTAGTAACATGAAGTATTTAAATCTATCATTTGTGAAACACTCCGAGATCGTTTTGTGTTTGCAGGGGACTGACCTCTGATCACAGCAATGGGTAAATAACTGGATTCAAATACTCCCAAAACTTTCCAAAAGACTCGTCAAAGAGATTCGCGGTACGAAAACAGCAGAACATGTTTTATTATCATACTTGACATATAGCTCATCGGGTGTGGAGCTAGTAGAAATGCTACAGCAAGCCGGGATACTTTCTCGGACATTGCCCGGATAGTGGACTCCAAATGCTTGTCGACGTGCCGAAACCTCTTTCCCTCTTCAAATTGTCCTACTTCTCGGTTCTGATACTTGAACGGCTATGGATGGATATGTCTGTTACAAACTATTTGTGAAACTTCGTTTAGAAAAATCATGTAGGCCTACCCAGCTCAAATGCAGCAGAATATAGCAATACTGGATGCACAATAGTACGAGGATTTTGCAGGGCAAAAATCACTTATCTCCCAGACAATCAAATTCAGTAACGCTCCTGGGGTCACTCCACGTTTTCCAGAGTATCAGCTCTTTTTCCATCAAAAGTTACATCGCGTGTCAGTGATATCGAAATATCGACTGTTTTTTCAGGCATGCGTTTCTATTTTCGTCATCAGGCCTTCTCGAAATATTGGCCAGATTCGGGAAGTTTTACAATTGGGAGTATTTCAGTAGAGTGCGTCAACGCAGATACTGGTCCAGGATACACGAGGCATCAATTCACAGTTGCTCACCAGTCATCCAAGGTAATTAGCTGTTGCTCATGTAATAAACTGAAGATAATTTCAACCATTGGGTACGCCCGCTAACTCTCTAAGTTACCTTTCTTTGTTTATAAAGTATCAATGACTGTATGATAGTGTAACATTTTTCCCTCAGAAACGAGTGTCTGTCCAGCAGCTGGCCTTGGATGTCCCACGTGACCCACAAGATAAACTCAACAAATTGGCATCTCTCGTCAAGTTATCAACGGCCGACGCTTCTGCTGGAGCTGTGCTAGTTCATTGCTTGTGAGTTGTATTTTTCCCTCAACATATTAATCCCACTTTATCAGTTTATATTTTGGATGGCCTGACTGGGTTTGGTCTGTGGAAGGTAAACATCATGACCTAAAATGGAAAGATGCGTCCTTCTGTCATACTGCAAACCGCATCCCCACATTTAGAATATCCGCTTCAATCACCATCTCCTATGGGTTGCAGCGGTGCTGAAGGAGCCTACCGTTTATCAGTAGCTTTGAGTTATTTCGACTTCAAAAAGGCTGACCGGCGTGTCGCAATAAATTTATATACGAGAACAAATTCCGAGTTATTTCCGAAAAGGCCGCCGGGAGACAGCAGAGCGTGTTATAGCGCTTCCCTGTCTCAATGTGTTAATCACATGACCGCCATATCAGAGAGCAGTCTTTACACACGTCCTTTCTCGTGCACTCGCTGATCGAAACTGGGAGAAGACTTCCGGAAACGGCCGTCACGTTCAGCGATGCTCGTCGAAGCGTGACGCGACGTCACCGCTGCTTGTGCGCACAGTGCCTTCTAATAACCCTTTGAGTCAGGCGTTATTCCCGAGAAGGCAACGGAGAGGCAGCAGAGCGTGGTAAAGCTCTTCCCGGCCTCAGGGTGTTTACGGAACTGATTATGTAATGCTCCAGCCAAAATATTTGTGCACATGGTTGTAATATATCGGTGTTGACTCTCCGATAGCCGTTTGGGTCCTCATGATCAAGGCATGGTAGAATCAGTGATATAGTAACTTAAAGTTACCTTAGTCCTTTATTACTC
The DNA here is from genome assembly GCA_025400115.1 of Pentamera pediparva. Lineage (NCBI taxonomy): Eukaryota > Metazoa > Echinodermata > Holothuroidea > Dendrochirotida > Phyllophoridae > Pentamera > Pentamera pediparva. The sequence goes on from JAODTT010214298.1 coordinate 9,001, forward strand.
ATAGCAACAAGACATTACTGTGCATTACTGGACACCAGCATGACAGATGCATTTGGCTGGACAGACAGAGTGGGTAGAGGCCCAGAACACGGCATATTTTTCTTTCTGTGCCTATGCCGCTCATCACAGTGCTATCATGAGATTGGTGGAACTATAATTACGATACGTTATCAGATAATCAGAATATACATTTGAGATCTATCATGGATAATCATATTACAATATTACTCCGTTTGTCAGGAACGGTGTTGGTCTGAGTGCCGTATATGCGGTTGTCAGATCACAGACAGAACAGCTCGAGACGGAGGGTACATGCGATGTTTTTCTGGCAGTCAATCGCATGAGGAAGAGAAATCCGCACGTCATCACGTCACAGGTTAGCCTGCCTAAATCGTTGTAAAGTATATTTAGTTATTACTTTAGACTGGTGTGTCATGCAGAAGGAACATCGACGTTTCCTAATATCTGGTATGAAATCGTTCATGTATATACAACTGTCCTCCCTATTTGATCATCTTAGAGGATTATCTCCCGCCGATCACTTAGGCATAATTGGCCTCCCCGTATTACCGATTATCTCCTGCCGATTATTCAGGCATAGTTGTCTCCCCCGTATAATCCTCTCAGGGATTATCTCCCGCCAATCAATCAGACATACTTGCAGGATTATCCCCCATCAGTCATTGAGGCATGAATTGTCCTCTCCCCACTAATCTGTGGAAGATTATATCCTGACAGTCATTCTTCGGACATACCATTGTTCGCTTGCTGATGAAGTTTCATATTTTTTTCCTAGAGTTATCACTATCGTGGTCAACTCGCACCGAAACTATTGGCTGTTTCATTTTACGCCTTTCCCAGCTGAAACTGCTATTCCTGGCAGATACAGTGTATACAGGGCTTACAAGGGAAGACTATAGTGCAGCAAGACAGGGTAAAACATCGATAAACATACCCACGCATGAGAGGGGATGCACAAAGAGGATTTTATGTTTCGAGAATATGTTCCATCAGCAACATTGAGAGCATTAGGGGTGAGCGTGTCCACACGAAACATCAACAATTCTTGCGCCTCATCGCCTCATTACGGAGGAAAGCCTCCTCACAAGAAAATGTGGAAAGCAATGGTACTAACACGAGAAGTTAAAATGAGTGTATTACAGGCGACGATCACCATTGGCTGACTCTTCATCAGCGCGCGCAGATTCAAGTATGATTATTCACGCGTATCATTCATATTAGGGCAGCCAGTGTACTCATATTAGTAAGTCGTCTTACCTACACCACGATAATTACTTTCCTTGGACTACAGCAGAAAATTATTTGACGTATTCTTAACATTTCTTTCAGGAAGAATATGCGCTGTGCCTACAGCTGCTGAAAATCCTCTTGAACGAACAGAATGAATATGCAACGGTCTCATAAAATCCTCGAAGTGGAGGTCAATTTGAGGTTTGTACCTGTCATGGCAGCAACTGGAGGACAGCTCCGAATTTTATGAAGTTGAAAGAGGGACACCACGTGTTCTTGGTAAAAGCAGTCATTAAATTGTAGTGATTCTTATATTGGCGCCATGAGTAAGGCGTGTACTATTGGTGAATTATATGGTATCTTGTTATCATTATTCACGAAGGGCGTTACGTACTGAATTAGAATTCAACAGAAATGAACTTTAACAGTTGGACTGGCAAATCAACTTGTAGGAACAGTCTCACTCTTGATTGCTCTCAGAAGAAATCGGGCTCAAATTCTTTGTTCAGCTGGATATATCTCCGAAACCTTAGTTGCACATACATTGTGGTCGAGGGTATCTAATAACATGATAACCGGAAAGCAGCCAATAACCACTTGGTAATGAATGAGTAGGCTCAGAGTGTCTCTCTTTGAATGCGTTTTTGAAGAAGGCCTAAGCCGGATTTGGCTGAACTTCCATCTCTGGAGTACAATGTGAGTGTGTAGTACAACATCACATCTCATGGATACTCATCATGGCGTGACCTTATACCAATTCCTATTTCCAGACGGTAAGATTGTAATATTCCGGAATTATGTTGGTTCACTGTCTGTGGCAATGGACAAACCGCTATATTTGTATATATATGACAGGGTCCGGTGTATATTATGGGGAATGGGCTCGTGAGTTGGACTTCTAATGTCATTACTATTGGAATAGTAGGGCGTACCCCATCTCTATTAGCTTTGTATACGGCGAACGCTAAGATCTATGTGTTATATTTCTTCTGGAGTGTCTCGCGTTAATGTAATAAGGTAGGTACCTGGGGACTTGTAAGCAGTCCTGAGCGCCTCAGGTAGCTCCAACAATTCGGAAGTTCCACTGAAGAGGTGATAAATCAATACGGAGCGTCAGGAATAAACAGAAAGAAAATGTGCACTAGATGAAGCGAGCTTGACAAGTCGCTAATGGGCAGTGGGAGAGCTGTACAACGCTATACACCAAACCAATCATTATCGGTACCATATTAATAATATTGCAGTGACATGAAGTGTGCGAGTTGCACCAGTTCAAATTAATAGTCGACTAGCGACCTAAGACCCTTGACACCTGATGAGGACGGTCCCCGCACCACCCAGGGTGCAGGTTTGCCCACACTAACTACAGGACCCCTAGTAGCTAACGCAACGGCGCCTATTTACCTCGCAGGTACCCACTCGTACACGTAGGTGACGTGAGGCATGGACACATGTCTTTTCTAAGGGCCCTGCGAAAAAAACATCGGGCTTTGAAAGGGCACGGACTCGCAATCTCTTGGACTGTTGAATATAAGTCCAGAGCTAATCCGTTGTCACATACAGCAGTAAGGAATACACCAGACACATAATAGTAGACACTGGTTCAAAGTTTTGTTCAGTCCAGCAAAAGTAGTTTAAGCTAGATAGATGCAGGAAAGTCAATGATCTTTCAAAGCCACATCGTCATGTAAACTTGATTCAATTATTGTTCTGGTAACTTCTGTCCAGTACTTCCAGGTAATTCACAACCCTTACATATTTTAACTGATACGGTACGTTTTTGGAATTAAGTCACTACCTATTATGTTTTGTGACGTCAATGCCGAACAGGTCAGAACAATATCGGACCAGACGCACACTCTTAAGAACGCTGGAACAATAGAATTAGGACTGGGATCTGGACGAAATGTTTTCACATGATATAGTATGAAAGATGAAATACATTACCTTCGTTTGTGAATGCTACTTCCCATCTTAATTCCAACGAGGTTCAGAATTGCAGCACATTCTGTGCATGAAGTCAACATGCGGTTTCCACAACGCCTCAATAACGTCCCAACAAAGGTGGCATTCCCGAGTATAGCACATCAATAAATCCCTGGAATAACTTTTTGTCCAGGCCGCTGACCACGTGGATTAAGTTAGGCTATTCTGTCATTCCTGGAAATACTCTTTTACATGGTTTATAGAGGATACTAGTCTAACCATTGGTGATTAACCACGGTCCCGAAAATTATACTATACAGGACTAAGCAAATTGCTTTCATCGTCAGAATAGCATACATAATCTTACCCGCACTCTAAATAATTTATCCACGCCGTGTATTCCTGGCTGAAGACTTTCCAGTTTACCTTCCGTTATGTTGGCACGAAGGCTTAGAATTCCCTGCCAACCCATTTGGAAGCGTATAGAACAAATCACACGTTTAAGAAGCACCGGAAACGTTTCCTTGTTCCGAGCTATCAATGAAAACCCTCTTTCCTTTGGATATATGTTCCCTTTGTATCTTGGTATTTTGTAGCGGTGGAACGTGCATAAGCTCACACGAGCGTCTTGTTGTCACTCGTCGATTTCTTTTATACAAGATGATTTATGCCATATCAATTTGTCTGTTTTTTGGTTGAATTGAATTGAAAACATTGACTGATTAGGAATTTATTGACACCTGAACTGTCATCGCCATGTGTTTGTAAGGAGGAAATTCAACAAAGTTCGATGTGAATGTTGGTGTGACAGTCTTTGTTCGTATCAAATCAAATCTGTTTGTTGATTATTGGAATGTGCGTTGAATGTGAAGGTGATAAACAAAGATTTGTCATGTTTGTCTAAATGATCAACATTCACTGTTATATATTGCTCACACAACTTACATTTAGAGTTGTTGAAATCTCAGAAAGATTCTACTATGAAAATTGGTAAATGGAATTTTGAAGATTTTTCACAGGCATGTATGTAGCTTGCAAATGTTAGTAATTTAAAGGAGACCTTTACTTTCTTTCAATTCTGTCACACATTTGTGTTGATGTGAACAGCGTGTCGTTTGTAAACATAGAATCATAGAATTGGTGTTGGGACTCGATTTGTATGACACTTTTACTTGTGGTATTGCGGGAAATAATAACAGAACAGTATAATATGAACAAGAAATCGGTGTGATTTTTGTTTGTTTGTTTGTTTGTTTTTTATTTGTTATCAATACCATGAGCTAGTTCGTAGTTAGCTCCTGCGCATGCGTCATCACTCTCCAACACTGGAATGTGTGACAAGTTCCGTACCGATGGTTCAACGTAACACAGTATTTCAATGGAGTGACAGCGGACATTGAGAAACTTTGCCTCATTATTCGTTTT
>JAODTT010215409.1:0-13579 GCA_025400115.1 Pentamera pediparva
AAATTATTTTTTAAAAAATTTGTCAAATTCAATTATGAATGGAAACAAATACTCAAATTCAAATTTGTTTCATGAATATGTGAAAATCGAATTTGACTGAACGCAATAAATAAAATTCAACAATCTTCAAAGAAATGTATCAAAATACACTTCAAGTGATGATGTATGTCGCCGTTCTGTGATATACATCAGGTTATTTAGTTGTATATGAAATACAATGCGCATATTAGGAGTCTGTTCTTCAGTAAGTGGAAAGGGGGTAATATATCGGTTCAAATCGCCAGCACAATCAAGTCAATTTTAACTGATGCAGAAAGTTAGGTCGATCATCTTTCAGGTCCCTCCGAGGTTCATCGGATCACAATTATGCTCCTCCATGCGATCATGGATGAACAACCTTTCGAACGGAGACAGAATTTATATTTATATATTAGGCACAATCCATTATGACATTCTGCTTGCCCGCGTTCATGCTGTTAGCTTATAGTACTACTATCACTCAAATCAACAACCTATACATGCTATATCGGGCATTACTCTCTGGCATTATAATTAACGAAAAGTCACAAAGGGTCTACTAGACATTGAAAACAGTCAGCAAAAATCCATGGAATCGGGTGGGTTGGGTAATGAGGAAAGGTACCGGTGATCGATAGTGTTGCGTCATTGCGCACCAGACAACGCTCATTTGAACGTGCCAGCCATATGGGACGGAGTGTGATATGTTCATCATTTTCAATATCGTTTGGGCAAGTGGTTCCAGTATGTCACGGCGTGTCTTAGTATGTCCCATCATAGTCTCGAAATAGCACACCAGCTGGTAACGTTCATTTTGACGTTAACGTGTCTGCCATATCGTGTAGTTGCAGTGTGATTTGTTCAATACCATTGGTAATATTGTCTGAGCAGGTAGTCCCAGCATGTCCCATTACTCATCGGTCTTCTTGTCATCACGAAGATGGGTTTTAAAAGTCATTATCAAACAACATTGTCCAAGCAGGAAAACCCAGAAGTGATAACTGGCGCCGGTCACAAACTTGATAGTGCAGTCGACCGCGGAAGGTTAGAAAATACTTTCTACGAAATGATGACCAATTATTACCAAATAGTCTCAGCGCATCCGTCATCTGGTCTCTTGAAATACCATTAATCGATGTGTTTTACAGGCATGATTCTCTGTACTCATAATTGAAGCATGCATCGCAATTTACCGCGGGTTATACTTGTCTACGTAAGTACACAAACAACTGATGTTACGCACTGTGATCACGCATTTTGTGATGGCAGTATTGGAAAACATATCGATGTAGCCGAACTTATTTTGCATTGACATATAACAGTGACGATATACCGTATCAATATCGAATTACCCTGAATTGAGTTTTCGTCGTGACGTCATGCAAACGACGCCGTGTGTGTTCAAGCAGATCAATTCATATCAAATTTTGTCAGGTATGCGAACTTGTGACGGATATTCAAGAATGATCAATAAAGCGGTGCGCTCATCTTTCATGTGAATGGCGATACCAATAGAAGTGATCAATGAAAAACACTAAATAGTTTACCGACATCGGTCTGAGGAGCGGATGAACGCGAGTCATATCTACTTATTAGCATTTTGGGTTAGATATTTCTCATGGCCTCTGGCGAATATTCATTGGTTATCTATGCGATGGCCCCAACGGGTATCAACCTATAAAGTGAGATTATGATGACAATGTTGAAGAACATGATGGTGAGGACACGATTTCATCTTCGAGACGAATTTATTCTCGATGAAAGCAAACCATGTCCTACATTTTTTATAGTGGGTATTTCAAATGTTACAGATTACGTGTAACCAGGAGGTCTGGCTCTAATTAGGACGTGGGAATATTCCTCTCCATCACAACTAGCGAAGTTGTGACAGATGGTGTTAGTTTTTGTAAAAACTGACAACTTTGTTTAAATTCATTATTCAAACTTTTGCGGACACAATAAGTGTAGAAATTTGAATCTCACTTCGGAAAGTGTTTTTATATTTATCACGCTGCCCCCTGAATGAGCTGAAGAATTGATAACCAACCTTTCAAATATTAACGCTGCAAATCTGTGTCTAATGCAGGAGTCCATCCACTTATTTGCGCTCAGTGGCAGCTGCGAATGTAACACCATCCATTCACATATCCCATCCTAATGGGTCAATACATGAGGGAATTGATGCGGAGTAATCAGTACAGCGAGAGACATTCAAGCTTACCTGGAATCGATGCAATAAAGAAGAGATTCTGTCATTTATGCTCTTGAGAGCCACGCAACTGTTTCATCGCCCTTGAGGAAAGCTTTTCATGGGTAATAATTGTTGCAGCCATTGCCACAATTGGCGTGCTTCGGGTATCAGGGCAAAATATTGTAAGCCAGTTGTTTTTCATCCTGAATGAAATGTTATCAACCAGAGAGGATCCCCAAATATTAATCACTATAGGGTATCTCAAGGGCGCAACCACCTGTTTAAAGTTGGGGGTCAACTGGTCCACTGAGACCTCCGAAAATGTGGGGAGTCCACCCAAAAGTTGGGGGTCGTTCACCCACGACTCCCCAACCCACAATAGTTGCGCCCTTGGTTTATCCTAGCTGTTCCTGCTTGAATAAGCATATAACACTAATTCGCCATAGTTTCAATCCTCTAATTCCCTATATGACTCTTGTTGTATCCTCCTGTGCAACGGATAATAGAGTTGCTCGGCTGTGATATTCTACTAACGAACTGCCATTATCCAGGAGTTAGGCATTGATTGGACAGGGCATGGTATCAGCACACTGGCATTATTACTACTGCTGAGTTAGCAACATCCATATTAGTTATCCTTGTATTCATGTGGTGAGTGTGTATAGTAAAGAATCCCACATACTGTAAAGAAATAAACTACCTACCATGAACGAACAATTCTGTACCATAACCAAAGTGCTGGGGATCACACCGTCACAGTGTTTGGAACGACACATGATTAAGAAACTGATTAATTAGTCGAGGTATATGTATATCATGCTTCACATCTGATCGAGGCCCATCGTTCGTTTGCTTCGATGGAAATTAGAAAATATTTCCAAAACGAGGTGGGTGTTTAGGTGTGCTACATGCACCAGATTGCATCTAAGGCCATCTGAAAATGCTAAAATTTCCAAATGAGGAGCAGGACACCCCATACACGCTGCCTTCTCCCGGGTAGTTCATCAACATTCTTCCCCAACTTGAACGCCTAATGGAACTTCCTTCTCGATCAGAAAAAATCAGCACCAAATTGCACATGGACTTGATGGAAATTATAAATTATCCCCAAAATGAGGTGGGTGTTCAGGTGTGCTACATTGCACCAGATTGCATCTAAGGTCGTCTGAAAATGCTCAAATTTCCAAAATTAGATTCCAACTCCCCCAAACCCCCACCCCATGTCAGTATTACTCTCAGCCCCCCACTAAAAAATAACTTCCCACGCCTATGCTCATAAGATGTTATGCTTGAACGTTAATTTCCAATAAAAGAAATCGACAGAAAGGGCGTTTGTTATCGAAATTTCTACGATACTGTAGGACTGTAGAATTGTTATTGATTATCTCTCCACTGGCGCACAAAATGACTGACCGCAATGTAACCGCCACAGCATTATTTAACGTAATTATACTACTGGTCAGGATATAAGACACTGGCCCAAATAACAGTGGTATCCCATCTCCTGGAACAGCCGATGCACTTGCAGGCGACAGTTAATCTGTATGATGTGTTCACTGCAGTAGCTACTGTTGCATGCAGTTGTATCGAGCACCTGGGGTCTGACGAAATTATTTTGCTCCCCGTGGAGTATCATAATTTGTTATCTTCAGATATTTTAACGGATCTCCAGAATTCTCCTATCAGTGATTGCAGTTCCACGCGGCGACCTACAAAGTCTGGAACACAAACGTGGTATTGAGTAATATATTATGTAGACTCAATGAAGGGAGCAGGCGTGTCAAAATGTACATGGCGTATGGGAGATAGCTAGATGTACGCCACGCGACACTATATACCGTCTACGATGTGCCAACGGTTCAACAATACGAAACACGACTTCAATATCCCCACTCCGTTCGACCAAATAACACTTCCAAGATTTGTTACGATGATTTGGGAATCGTAGCATAGGTTACGTCAACCAGAAAATGATGACGTGATTTGGTAATCCGGCCTCAAAATTAGAAACATCGAGCAGTCGGCGTCATTGCAAACTGGCGCGGTATTTTAGTTTTTCTGCTGCTATGGCTCGTCCATATCGGAGAGGGACCAAAATTGCGTGAGAGCCGAAAAAATTGCCAGGCAAATCTTTTTCTGTGATTCAGAGAGCAGAAGAACTGGTCCGTAGTTTCTTCTATAGCTACCTAGCCAACAGCCTGCAATGCTTTGTTGTTAATTCAGGATGATTTGGTCACAGAATGGTCGTCCAAGTGACAAATATAAGAAAGCGAGGAACAACTTGTTAAGCGTCCTTGTGAAGCAAAAGTATACTACTCTCATGCCGTTGTTACTAGAACAGAAACAGGCTTGAATAACACCCAGTACCGGTGGTTAACGTTTCCCAATACAGCGTTATGGTAACTGGTTAAAGTCCCTACATATGTCGACATGCTGTATGCGCTATATGATCTTAAGGTAGCCTATATTTTGCATCGATATCATTCGTACCATATATATTTACCGAAATTCCACTTCCTTATAGAGCCGAGTGCCATGAATGCGTGGGTCTGCTGTACATAACGTCGAACAATATTCAGTACTGTCATAAAGCCAAATCAGGGCGGTTATAGTTTTTTAAGGGGCATTTTGCCAAAACATCAGACTCTCACGACTGCATAAGTACCTTTCGCGCAATTGACGTCTGAGCTGTGAAAAACGCTGATCGATATCTTTGTCGAGGTTAACGATGTCTGTGGAAGATTTGGGTTACTGATAATGCAGGCAAAACAATAAATTATCGATAGCTTCCTTACCGGCATGATTGCGACTGAGTATATTCAATAATTGCTGCTCAATAATTAGAAGAGGTTGCGCGATAAATAACACACATATATTTTAACATTTACTAGAACGCGAATGTGCTATAATTTTAAATGATGTATACTTTTCTGATCCGTGTGTGTGTGTAATAATGTAATGACACCATGCATTAATTGTGATATCCATTGCGTTATAGATTACAAATTACGGTTACCTCAAAATAACGGAACCACAAGAAATATGCCAAAGTAATATATTCCATCATGAGATGAAAGATCATTGCATGCGTTTACGACAGTTATTGTTCGTTTTATGTAATGATTCGGCGACATTGTTAAAGGCCAAATGTCATGTGAATATGATTTCATTTATCATTGTACCTTAGAGAGAGTGCATCAACTAGGCAATCTAAACCGCAGTTCGTATTTCAGTGTGCGAAAAGGGGCAGCAACTGCTGATTTTCAACCATGTCATGTGCGTGATGGATAGCGCAATATCCGCCATGAGCGATACACCTACGTATTTTCTTAGGCTTCGTCGGATCATCTGCAGATAGCTACACGACTACATGGATGCGCTACCATGCGAGGGTTATAGCGCAGTAACACTTCCACCCTGAACACACACACATAGATGCCTCGATTGACTATTACCAACCCACCCACTCTATCACACAAATCTCTGCGCCTAGTATAAAATTGAACACTGACGGTTTAAAACACTCATGAAGAGCGTCTGTATTCAATGAATGATGGGATCACAACATTTTCCCCCTTTTCGACACCCCAAAATTCAGTAATATCTTTGTAATAATAATAATATCTAGTGCTTACATAGCGCTCGTTCATGCCGATGATACTCTCAAAACGCTGTACAGATGATACCCTGATCACATGAAAACAGGAACGCTCTCCGTCAATCCCGGAGAGTAAGTCAGTAAGTTGCAGCAATTCAGGTGTATATTGTACTCAGTTTCCTCACAGGTCCCCAATAACGCCTGGGTGGGACGAGGCAATGGAGATAGAGCGCCTTGCCCAAGGACTCACAAAAAACAGCCAGCCGGGATTCGAACTCGCAACGTTTCGATCACCAGTCCGGAGCTCTACCGACTGAGTTACTCGGATCTCTGTTGACTTTTGTTGATTCCAAAGAACCCATGCCAAAATACAAATATCCACCGACTCGCGGCGATATTACTGAAGAGTTCATTGACGACCACGGATTAAGCTGGTGCTTTCCATAAACTCCCACAATCCTCGCTTCCCCGGAGCAATGACGGGGAGAGCGTCGTGTCAAATGGTCTGAGACAGAGGATTTGTTTAAAGTACCAACTGGTTCACACTGTGGATGTTTATTTCAGGTTGCAGCACATCCAATTTGAGAACGACCAGATTCCGTGCACCTGCGTAGGGCTGGTGAGTATCTGCTCCGGGCAATTACGTGATTGATCCTGATCATCCAGGTGTCAATGAGGTCCTGAGAGGTCTTAGGATCGAGTATGTTTGAATGTTGGTTTTATGCATATATGGACAGTCGTCAGGATGAGCGGCAATTCGGTTAGCATGCTGAAGATTGTTTGCCGATGCAATTTAGCAGCCCAGCAGTCGGCGGAAAACGAGCACTCTTTATCGGCTCACGAAATATATCACCTGTCAAACAACGACCGGTTTTAATTTCCTATTCGTCGGATAATAAGTAGAAATACAAATAAAAGGTTCTGCCGGATAAATTCCGTCCACCTCACTAGGCCTAAACTTGGAAGATAGCTTTGATGGTGGTACAATGCGAATATTATCCACCCAGCACACAAGTTACAGGGAGGGCAAAAACAAATAAAAACGAACTCAATTTGTTTCAAACTGAAATAGAGGTAGGGGTGAGACGCATTATTTCATAGTTCATATACCTCAGGTTTGCTGTGCTTTATGTGACGAGAAACGAACACGAGCCGGAAGGCTAACGAAGAATTCTCTCCCACGAATCACGAAGGCAATACTTGGTAAATGACCTTTGTTCCGCTGCCAGTTCACAATCCAACGCTTGGAGAGGTCAATTTTGCCTCATTATGAACGCCACGGTCAACTGGGAATTCATTTGCGGGTGAAAATTCTTCAATATGGTCATCAGTTATAATGAACTCCCCCCTACCCCGAATAAGAATAGTATGAAGAAATGACAAGGATATTGGACCGTATTGCTAAAAGAGAACTGAAGGACACTCTGGATAAAATGCTACAACAAGTTGTGTAATTTGCTACACCGAGGCATTAATGAGACGATAATATTCACTTTGGGGAATTAATTAGCGAGTGGAATCTTCCTCTCTGGAAGGCTTCCAAAGAGAGGCGCTAATGATCCCAATGAACAACGTTGCCTCTTCAGACAATGAAACTGCTGCTTTGTGTTTCTTACTCTCTTGAATGATGAGAGTTGAAAATAACTCGAATAGACTGTTTCCTTATGCCACTCCTTTGATATACTCGAAACTGAATCTATAAAATTCAGCTTCCTAAATAGATCAGTGTCCTTATTCTGATCAGCGTGAAAACCAATTTAGTCGACTATATTTAAAGTCTTCCGGAGGAGTGTCATTAGGGAACAGAGAGAGTAGCTATCAGATATTACATTTAACAACTTAACAACTTAACAACAGCGGCAAACTTAAGACTGCTGACACTGAATGCTCCTACTAAACCTACATATTATTCATGGAGACCGATGTCAGTCACATTTGGATCATATTATCGAAGCAATATGCCGCACTTTTTATTTCACCATAATAATGCTTACTGTATTGCCGTGACAGAAGTGGCAAGAGCGAAAGCGGAAATTTTTAATCGGCAAAAGCCAGTCTGTATTCGGCGAATGTCACCATCACACATTTCAAAAGATTATCGACCTAAAATATTAATTCATTTACAGTAGGTCGTTTGGGGGAACACTTCAGCCACGTTGCTACACCTTGTAGTAGCCTGTGCCGTTCCTTTTCTTGTTTGGAAGGATGGGCAGAACATGGGCGGTTGGTATTCAATGTTTACTAATAATCAATTATTTCGCTTTCGCCCTTCGTTGCAATGCTGCTCATATGATGCTGCTTTCGTTACCAATTGAATATTCAGTTGCGGTCTATAAAAATTATAGTAACACTGTTGTGTATGTACTGATTTATTCTTACGCAGTGTCGCAAAAGCGGATTGATTATGTGGTTTTATTATTATATTGTGGACGAGGCGCAATGAGATTGAAGTGCTTATGTCTTGTATGCGACAATGCAAACCTAAGTTGCACAGTGTAATCATGAAGAGCATGTCTAGCCATCGCTGTCAGTTCCGCACAGTAAAACCGATTCGTCAATCCTCACAGACTATGAGAAACAACGTGGTTTAACGGGGTTTCACTTGACTGAGCTATTTCCGTCTCAAACTCGCATTTGCAACTGTCTGATATTGCGTCTCTATGGATGAGATATTCTTCACGCTTGAAGTGATCCTTCATTTTTATTGTCGCCCCTACTGCAACCAATTTCTTCCCTTGCTGCAATCAAAGGAAGTGAAATGTCAGAGCTTCTCAATTTTGTCTGAGCGATGTCTTTTGCACTTCCAGGACCTTCACAGATATTTTATTTCACTGTTGAGTGCAACATGAAACGGCCAGAGCGTTATAATATATTACGTTAGACGGATTTGCATGCCATTTCCCGCGTTTTCTAAGATGACAGTAATATTACATTCGTCTTATTAGTGAATCGTATATATCGAGTATCAGTCACCTAGCAAGGCCCGTGGTTAACTTTCGAGATGACAATTTATAAATCACACTATCTTCTGTTTGGAACAGACAATTACCATTGAACAAAGTGCATATACATATGCATTCAGTGAAACTTAAGCTAAATACTAAAACATCATAACTTAAGCAAGCTAGGTCAAGGGAAGTAATCATTTAATGGGACTTGTCCCCGAATATACACTCTCTTACACAGACAATTGACCGCAAATATAGTTCCTGACCATACAAATTTCACATTCGGGCAAGCAATTGAAAAGGTGACGCCAGGCTATGAGAAGCAATAAGTATACCGAGGAGGGGAAGTTTCACTGCATACGACATTTTCATCAATGGAATTGCCTATTTATCATTCATCTGGTTTAATGATTTGTTATCTGATCGAAGTGCAGACGTGTTGAACTAGTCAATTGCTGCCCCTCTATGTAATTATAGATACCGCGGTAGATATAACTACAGTGGTATGTTATGGTGAATAACTTAGAGGTAAATAAATTGTCATCTAAAGTACCAGTAGGCCTTCATTTGAATCACGCAGATAAGTTGGGTGACTCACTTGAGTTTATGGATAGCAATAATATTCAGTGAGCGAAGGTCCACAAACGTATGTGACTAGGGTTGGCTTGAATAAGAGAAAAAATCGAGACATGTTGTGAATATCACATGACAATATTCGCAACACTACCTATATCATTAACGTAACTGCGTCGTGCACATGTTTTTAATTATATCAACATAAACAAGTGTTGATAATAGTTTAACAAAGTACGAATTGGTATTCCTAAATATTCACTCTACTCCTTCTAGAGAATGAGGGAAAATATTCACTTCGAGAGAGTGAATTTTCAGGAGTGTATCCACTGATCATTCTTTCTTGAGGAGTGATCACTGAAGGCAATCCTCCACGACTGAGATTTTACTCTTCTAGAGTGAAATCGAGATTTTACTCTTTTGTAGTGAAGTCTCTTCACTCTCTACAGAAGGAGTGAACGGTTCATTTTCGTTTATTTGGGTGTACCTCAGTACCCGATACAACTGCATTCACCAGTAGCTACTGGAGTGAACACATAATACAGAATACAGATTACGAGATGACACAGTAGATACTGTCGCATAGAAGAATTAGGGTCAGCTGGATTATCAGATTACGCTCACACCCCAGTAACTACTGGAGCATACAAGAAAACATGCGCCGGTAGCTATACTGCTGCATACAGTTGTATCGGCTGACCTCAGCAGCTTACCTTTGAGTTTTGGACGAGCATCCTCAACTCGCAGTCCTTCAGTATGGTGTCGTCGTTGTTAATATGCTCCAGAGCTAACTCCGCGGATATTTTGGACACTCTCGCCAACAGTAGCATTGGCGCTTGCAGGGGGAAGAAACCCAATATATATAGAGGAGTCTTGTCGTCCCGGCATTTTCCGCCGTTAACTCCACACGATACAGTAATGTTCTCGATGAAATCCATGTCCGAAAAGGCAACAGAGAAACCATTTTGGGAAACACAAACGAAAATCACGAGCAACCATGTACGCACAGACACCATGTTGTCCTCGAATACCTACAAAGTATTCACCCGCGTCACCGTCACTCTTCTTTCACCGACTGTGTTGGTGTAACTGAGGTGAATATATCGACTGGCTAAATATCTATTGATACCGGGGAAGATTCAACGACCCAACACACGTCAACAACGAATTCAACTGAAGGTCGTTTCACTGTTCAAATTCTTCTAATTACCCAAGAGATCTCATCAACTTACAAATATTCTTCCGTTGACTAAGTCAGTCGGATATGAAGTCTCCAACGATAATATTTACCACAACATTGAGTAATTCAATGGCAAATTATTCCACTCTGTAAAGTAATCGGGACTAACGGCGAATCTCGCAATCCACTTTCCCTTGATGACATCCAGCTAGAAAAGTAACCGAAATTGACAAATCGCGAGCGTCGTCGCTTTCGTATTGCACATGATCAGAGCGTTTGGCGGTGCTCATCAAATATCACTGCCGACGGTACAAACGGGCGATTCGCTAGGCTTGACCAATCAGACGCAAGCTCCTCGTATCAGTGGATAATGGGAGAACTGTAGCTAGTAGCGGTACATGAGCTGGAATTATAACCGCGCTTCCGAGTTGATTACTGGAGAGATCTTTATAATGAATCGATCTCAAACTCTCGTCCAAGTGGTGGGGATAAGCAGGAATGGATAAACGTCAATCAGATAGAACATTCGAAGGAGGAGCAATCTTCGCACGTAAAATGTGTGTGATTAGTTTCACAAATGCAACCTCATCAGCAAGCCGTGCGCATGGTTTATCTAGTTAACCTTTGGTGATTTCGTTCTCTGTATAGCTTGTCGAATGCACATGAAGGTTACAAATTACTTTGAGATATTCTGTTTCTCAGCAGCCACTTGTTATGGCCTATATCCCCATCTTGCATGAACGTGCGCGCGATATAAATTCACTTTTCGCTGAGCAAGCACTTCCCACTTTCTACTTTATGTAAGGTGAATATTCCACACGTGGAGACACTTTCAAAAATATTTGTTTCATGAATATTCCACTAGTTTCGTGACGTGAGCCAAATCCTTTATATAAGAATTGAGAATCAAAACTGACGGATCTTGATACAATTATTTGTTATAGTTTCATATGCATCTACTCCTTTATGGATACTACCTCCAGTCTTTCAACTATCAGGGTTGAAAATTACATAATTTTGACTAGAGCGTAGAATCTATTGGCGTCCTTCATGTTGTGACGTCATTATCCAAGGTTAAATAAAATTGCGTAAGCAACTCAACAGAACATTGTGCCTTTTTCAGCTGTAATTATAATATGAGCGATATAAATATCAGAAATGCATTCGTCAGGAATGTCTGGTATGATTGGTCTTTATATCCTTCTGAAGTCCCTGATTCAAATTTCGGAGAGCAGAAGATTTGGAATAATCCTTCTATTGCAACTAAGGAATTGTGTATGTGAAGGACTTGCTGGATTATAAAAATCGTTTTCTGTCATTGTTAGCGTTCAAAGAAAAGTACAGTTTGAACTCATGTCCATTCACTTTCTATTATGGCATTATAACTGCAATCATCTTCTCATGTGGTGGTTACCACAACCTTGATGTCCACTTTCAACCTTGTGTTTCTAAAGAAAGAAGTATATAATGAAATTGTGAAACATGTTATAATTCCTCCAGTGGCAATACCCAAGTGGAATGCTCCTTACCGAATCACTGATACACAGTGGAGTAATATCTTCCAAGCGACATACCACTCAGTGAAAGACTCCAAGATGCGATCTTTTCAATTCAGTTGTCTCCATAAATGGGAAAAGTTGACAACCCACAGTGGAAATTTTGTGGACGCTATGATGAAACGTTATTGCACTCATTTTGAGACTCTGCAATTGCTTCGATTTTTTCTGGATGCGGAGCAAGCAGTGTTGGATAGACAGTTGATTTTTATTGAAAAGGATATTTGCATTAGATTCCAAGCATCCATGATTCATCCGTATAATTTCCTCATCTTCCACCTGACATACAACAAATTCTGTGCGAAAATACCATACCAAAATTCGAATTTTGTGTGTTCAAAAGATTTCCATGAAGACAGCTAATCTGTGCCCAATCTTCCCACTGAGCACAAGTATGTATCAAAATTTAACAATGCGTTTACTTTACTATATGTTCAGCCGGCCTCGGAGGTAGTGGCCTCATTCTCGGAAGTAGCGGCCTCGAAAACGACACACCCAGATGCCGATGTGCACTGTGTCCAAGTTTAGTGATCAAACATCAAGCGAGAGCGAGAGCGATGGATGGATG
Organism: Pentamera pediparva; assembly: GCA_025400115.1. NCBI lineage: Eukaryota > Metazoa > Echinodermata > Holothuroidea > Dendrochirotida > Phyllophoridae > Pentamera > Pentamera pediparva. The sequence goes on from JAODTT010215409.1 coordinate 12,633, forward strand.
GATGGATGGTGGATCCATCCATCCATCCATCCATCCATCCATCCATGCTTGTGCATGTAGCAAAGTGACCAACCATTTTGATGGCACTTTCATCTATATTAATGTATTATTGAAACGTTCTATAATAACTTGATAATATTTTGAGAGAGTGTGTTAGGAGAATCAAAGTACGGTAGTGAAATTGACCTTGTGGTTTGTCTCAACAAAACAAATCTTGTCATTATAAAAAAAATGCGCCCTGAAGGCTACATGGTCAAAAGGTCACTAAAAGTGGTTCGCCCAGACGGGCAAAACTTTGCATAATGGCAGCCCCCAAAAAAGTTTCATTGCCAAGATGTCAATGTCAAATTTATCTACATCATTTTCCATGTTTTAGGCTGTCCTCATCTTTCACAAAAGTTCACAACATGACATACCCAGTATCTTGATATAGGAGTGCCGTAGTACGCTAGTGAAACTGAATCTGATTGTTAAAAAAACCCCATCAAGGTCACGAGGTCAAATGTGGTCACAGTGGGTCACCAGATGTAGTTCACCCAGACTAACAAATCCTTCCATTACGGCACCCCCCAAAATGTTTTATTGCCAAGATGCCAACGTGAAACGTCGAATGTATCTACATTTCAATGTTTCAGAGTGTCCTGACCTTTCACGAAGGTTCATAACTTCAGATACCCAGTAGCTTGTGATAGGAGTGTCGTGGTACGTTAGTGTTTTTGACTTTGTAGTTTGTCTCAACAAGAAGAATCTGGTTGTCACAAAACATAGCCATCAAGATCGCGAGGTCAAACGCCTCCAAAAGATAAAATGGGGTCACAGTAGGTCACTAGATGTAGTTCACCCAGACTAGCAAATCTTTCCTTTACGGCACCCCCTAAAATGTTTCGTTGCCAGATGCCAATGCAAACGTCAAATGTATCTACATTTCAATGTTTCAGAGTGTCCTG
>JAODTT010216518.1:0-13574 GCA_025400115.1 Pentamera pediparva
GTCCCACCAAAAAAGACACAAATTTTTCCATCACAATTGTAGTCACCTTTTTTAGAAGGGTAAATTCATGAGATCTCGAAATTAAAATCGTTTGAATGCAGCTTGAAATGCCTTGTAAGTGCCATCTCCGGCCAACTGGGAGGTTTTTCAAACCAAAAATTGTCTTTGTACGCTGCGCGCCAACCGAGTCAGAAATTTCTCCATACGGCCTTGTCCAGGTACACAGTACTCCATGTGTATAAATGGGTATTCACACTGGTGGAGAGTAAACAAAGACTGGGCTATAAACTATGACCTTGCTTGGAATTAGAATGGGCAGACTAAAGGAGCTTAAAGAGGCACTATTGTCTGAAGTAACTGACGAGAAAGCGACGGCGTCGTTTGCATGACATAACGACGAAAGTTCACTCCCGTGCAATTCGATACCAATATTCAAGACCGAATATCATTACCAAAATATGTTGATGCATAATTAGTTCTAATATACTGTGTAAACGATTATTGGTGTGACGTCATGCAAACGACGCCATCACTTTTTCGCCTAGTCTTGCAAGACAATAACGCTTCTTTAAATAAGATGTTTTGGACAGGTCCATGGTCATCTAGTGGTAAATTTGGGCTATTTTGTGGAAATCTGCAAAATGCTTTTCCTCCTACAGATTAGGCTGGATTCTCTTCATATTTGGTCAGTGGTATCGTCGACTAGTGGTACCCATAGGGTTCATAGTTGGTCACTGGTATCATCAGCTCGTGGTGCCCATAGGGTGTTAAGGGATTTTGAGTCAGTAGTTATCTAGGGGTTAATTTAACCCTTAAAGGGTATTTGGGGTTAAATCTGCAAAATGCTCCCCCTAACGTTTAAGTTGATTTTCTTCATACTGTAGTTGCTCAGTGGTATCATTGACTTGTGGTACCCATATGGTGTTCATGTATGTTTGGTCAATGGTCATGTAGGGGTTATTTTAACCCTCAAGTGCCATTTTGGGTAAAAATGGTCCAAATGATTTGTCGCTCACAGCTTGAATTAGATGACTGTGATATCTTGTATGCAATGTTCCGTACGAAACATGCTTTGAAACAATTGCATGACTGGCTAATCGCAAGATGAGCACACTTGATGATTTCGAGGTATGAACAACGTATGGTGTGCATTGCTGCATAATGTGGGTGTGCTACTGTGCTATTGGCACTCTTGTTTAGATCCCAATCATAAATCAATCGGTCACAGGGTTTTAGAAAGTAAATATTTTGCATTTACTTAGTATCACAGAGGCTCCCACGGATCCCCTGTGATGTCACAAGGCGCATTTTGCAATAGCAAATTTTCACACTCGTATTACCTGAAATTCGGTCTGAGGGTTTGAAATAGGAAGTGCCAAAAGTGAAGTCATCTTCACTTGACCTTTGGCTTAATATTAATACCCGAAATCATGTCTGGTAGTATCCCATAACAGTTGCGCTTATATTCTTTGGTGCCTTTCTTATCATCTTTTGTTGTTCTGCTCCCAGAATATGACGGATGAAGTTGAAGCTGACAAGCAGATGAGGATACAGCGGATACAGAACCTGTATGCCTTTGAACTATTCCAGCAGGAGCGGTTTGATGAATCCATGAAGCTCTTTGCAAAACTGAGTACAGGTTTGTCCTCTGTGGTATTTATAACGTAACTCTTTCCATCGTCATCTGATATGTTACACAAAGCAGTAATCTTGCTCAAATTTTCCTCAATCTGGCAAGGATAAAAAGATATAAACCCCACACTCCAAATGTGGGGATTCAAATATCATACCGTCAGGGTTTCAAAAAAGAGAGCGTGGTCTGGGTTCAAATTGACCCAGTGCCTTCAGGCTAGGTATTCATTTTGCTTCTCTCAGCCCAGGTGATACTTATGGACCTGTGAGGGACCTCAGTACCTTTTCTTGGCAGTCATATCAGTCATATACTCTCCAGAAACGTTGGAGTGCGTGTGTGGAATACTGGGGCAATGCTTTGAAGAACTCTGACCAGCTGTTGACTGGATATGAGCATTTTAACAGTTTGCATTGACCATTACACAGGTTTCTGTGTCTCAAGGCCTATTGCAAAATATTATATATGTCTTATTTTCACACACACACATATCACTGAAATTTTGTCTGAAATTTAGGTTCCCCCACTCTCTAGAAGTTGTCATAACTGTCAGCATAACTGACATCCATGTTTTATGATTACATCAGTGGGACCCAATACACAGTGTAAATTTTTTTCTACTCTTCTTCCTCAACGTTTTGTGCAGAGCAATTAGACAATTAGACAATTAGAAAAAATAAGGTAACCCCTGTCTGGAAAGATGAGGCATATTCCTGGTGTCTGTGTTTCTCACAGTGTGTCCATGATACCTGTAAGCAAGTTCACACTTGCAGTTTAATGATATGATAAATATATAGTGACAAAGGTCACTCAGGTACCCAGATAATCCGACACTTACACACGTTGCACAGAGCGATCTTTCGAAATTTACACACCTCACTCGCACACAACTTTACGAATATAACTCCACACTCTACATGATAACAAAACCATAATAAAACATGGGATGAATTGGTTTCATTTCCGAAGACTGGTGAGTGTTGAGAAGTAAGCCAGGTAACGATAGCGCTGCAGGGAAAATCTTGTCTGTACATGCGGACTGCCTAACTGTGAGCAATGCACACTTGCAACTGGAAATGGTTTTTTGTCAACTTCTTACCTTCAACTCTTTCGAGTCCCGAGTGCTGAGAAAGAGGGCATCATTGCAAAGTGTGGGTTATTCACATGACCACTACAGTAGTGAAGACTTCAGACATGTTCTTCCTAGGTCTTGTGTGAGTAGTTACTAAGAATGTCAGCTACTTGAAGTGCTGCTCGGTGAAGCGTGATGTGACACTACCACTGGTGGTGGGCCCACACCTGCATTGACCCTTTGAATAACCCTTTTAGACCCATGTTTATTAGAAGAAAGTGAGGGCATCATCGCAAAGTGTGTTAGAGTGCTTCACATGTACCTCAGGGGAGTTGGGTGAGATGTGTCAGACCAATGCCCGGTCACTTGCCCGGGGTAGGCCGGTTAGTGGATGCAGTTAGGTGCCTTCCAGGCATGTGCTCCCATGAGTGAGTAAGTGTAACATACCATGTCTATCAGCTAGTGGCGTTACTCTCACCAGACCCTGCACAGGTGATTGGCCTGTTCTCGGACCTACTCCCGGGGGACTACCGTAACAAGATTGAGTACCCGAGCCAGCTGACCCAGCTGAAGGGGGCGAACCTGGAGAAGGGGCTCACAGCCCTGATAGAGTACCTCACACAGAAGAGACTGGACCTCCAATCAAAGGGCCCAGAGGTACTCCAGCCTTCCAGCATCGTTGAAGGGTCCAAGACCACCTCTTCATCCAAGCAGCGGGCCCAGATCATTGACACCACGCTGCTCAAATGCTACTTGGAGGTGGGGACGATTCCTTTTTCTGGTTCGAGTTAAGTTTTATATAGAAAAGTTGACTTACTTCTCAGGACTTCCACCAGCCTTTGTAGCAAACTGAATAAACGAGTTTGTAGTTAGAGCATGGGCATTTTGCAACAATATGTCCATTTGTGACTTCACTGTAGTTCTTTCAATCTTAGCTGAATTAATGGTAAGAATGTTGCAATAACTTTGCCAAATCCAGCTGAATTAAAGAATTGATTATAAGGAATTACCCGATTTATTACCATGTACACTATTCAGTCCTCAAAAAACCAACATATCCCCCGAAATAAACAGTAAATAGTTGACATACCTACCTAAAATTCAACCCGACTGCTCAATTGAAAGTATGCCTAGTTATATTACAATGAATAGGGCGATTATATCCTATGCGGGTGAATTAAAAATGAGGGACTTCCCAAGATTCCATTTGTGTGTGACAGGACCCTGCCATGAGTGAAACAACCTGTGAATTTATGGAATCCCTTCATCTTCTGACTGAATCATCATGCAGTAATTTCAAAGAACTGATTTAAAACATGTTTGCTCCATGTGAAGTTTTGTTGTCAAAATGAAGAGAAACAAGGTGAAGTTTCATGCAGTCTGCTTTGTTTAGTGAGTTCAGTTCAGTGAAAAAGAGTCAGGAACGACAAAATCCTCATAAATGACCCTGAAGCCACAACATCCCGGAAAAAAGGAAGGAGTTCGCCCACAATTCTTACAAAACAAATCACGTCCGTTCTTGGACCACCTGACAACAATATCTACATCGAGGAAACTGAAGTGACGTTTAATCAAGCCAAGAATCCAATTACCTTCCATGGCAAGAAGAATGAAAATAAACAATGTGATCTCTTGGCTGGGTGAGCTATTGTGACCATGCATGTCTATGTATTTCTAGCTCACCTCGGCCATGTGGCTGGGTGAGCTATTGTGATCATGCATGTCTATCTATCTATCTATATCTGTCTGTTCACAATAGATTCAAATTGCTACTCCTCCTTCACCCTTTGATGGATTATGATGAAACTTGGTCACATTAATGACCGAGTGAAGGGTCAACTAGGATGTTAACAAAGTGAAGGCCTGGGGTCATCTAGTGGTACATTTGGGGTATTTTGTAGAGATCTGCAAAATGCTTCTCCATCTACAGATTAGGTTGGATTCTCTTCATAGTTGGTCAGTGTTATCATTGACTAGTGGTACCCATAGGGTGATCAGGGATTTTTGTCTCGCCTGAATAAAATTCAGAAAGAGACTTAGTGATCACTTCGTCGTGTGTGTGTGTGTGTATGTGTGTGTGTGTGTGTGTGTGTGTGTGTGTGCGTGTGTACGTACCCTACCTACATTTGGGGGACCAGTGCACGAAAACACACCTTCGGTTGGGGGACATTTGTAAAATTGGGGGACCGGTAGCCGGTCCCCCAATTAATTCTTCCCAAATTTTGCCACAATCCCTTTTCTGCAATTTTCTTTCTGAATATTCATGGTCTCAAAAATGATGTGTGTTTCCGAGGTGTGTGTTTCTCATACAAGAAACACAAAACACACTATGCCTATGCACATTCAATATTTTGAACAGCGCCCTCGGACCTCACTTGAAGGTGTGTTTTCATTCCCACATTAACCCACTGTTAGCCTCCACTCTTTCAATGGTGATCACTGATCAGGGCTACTTCTTTCACCTTACAAGTTATATGTGGAAGTTTTTATAATTTTTTCAACATTTTTTATTGAGTTTAGGAAGAAACTAGCTAGGCTTCCAAGGACAGGAGAAGAAGAAATTGATGTCAGTAAATTCTGTATTGAAATTGTCTCAAACAACATTGGCAGATGGATTCATCCGTATATACACTGCTCTGATTCCTAATATCTCTGTATTTATAGGTCTAGAGACCTGTCAATCTCTAATTGTTGTGTACTCTAGACAGCTGTGAATATATTTTAAGTACACAAACCCGGTAGGTATGAATATACTCATATCTTCAGTTAAAATGTCAGTATAAATGTTGTTCACTGAAATTATGTGAAAACACATAACACATACTGGATATGCTGCAGAGCACTGTGTCAGAACATAGGGATGTAAGCGTCCGGCCATCCAATCTGACATTCTTCAAAATTTCTTTAAAGCCCTTGAAAAAACTGTGGTTCGCTTGTCGTCATATTGTTGTTGATATTTTACAGAAACATACATCAGTGTAGGGACCGGTCCCAACAGTTGGGTGTGTTTTCATAACTGGCATAGATGACTACAGACACTCAAAAACTTTCCTTGCATTACGGCCGCCTGTAATATTCATTCTCTATGAGCTGACGATACTGGATTTCAACTAAGTTGATAGAAATCTCAGCCATTTTAAAGAAGTTGCCGAAAGGTAGCAGAAACTGTTGTTCGCTTAGTCATGGTGGTTATAGGCCTATTGGTTTACAGAAACATACATTAGTACAGGGACCGGTCCCTACAGTTGGGTGTGTTTCCTAAATGATGGGCATTCAGGCATAGGCCTACTACAGACACTCTGAAAACAATTCCTCACATAACCCGTCTTATTCATTCTCTAGAAGTAATGAAGGTGAAATTTTGAGAACACTCCATTGGTCCGACACTTCACGGAATATTCCGACCGTTTGTTAAAATTGCAAAACTGAGTCAATTAGAGGGAAAAATAGTCTTGCTATTCTGAAAAATGGGTTCTTCACTCCGAAAATTACAAACGTTTCACTGCTCCGAGGTTTCGTTATTCCAAAAAAATATTCTGTAGTTATATTACGGTAGGCCTATTCCAAAAATGATAAAAGGTTCACTATTCCGAAAATGGAGAAAGGTTCGCTTCTCCGAAAATTATAAAAGGTTCACTACTCAGAAAATGGAGAAAGGTTCGCTTCTCCGAAAATTATGAAAGGTTCACTACTCCGGATATGATAAAAGGTTCGCTATTTCCATTTTCGGAATAGCGAACCTCTCCTCAATTTCGGAATAGCCAACTTTTTTCATAATCATGCTAGCCAAAGCTGTATTCAGGCTAACATCAGATTTGCGGCTGAGGAAACGGCTTCATTCGAGTTAGAAACAAACTGTCTTCAGTTCAATTATCATCCCCATTAAGTTAGTGCTACCCTTATGAAACTGCTGTTTTCTCTCAAGGGGGCACGTTACCCCCCACTTTCCTCGAAAAATGCTGATATATGTTGTTTCAAATTACAGTAGTGCCCCTTCAGGGATCGGTTGTGCCCCCCTCCCCCCCACTTTTCAGATGCTTCTGCCGCCCCTGAAAGAAATTACTTGTTATGCTCTCAAGTAAAATTGTTACTAGTGCCATTTATGAAGACATACATTGCAGGTGGGGTGTGCTTTCTGAATTGACATTTGACAGGCATAGCCAAATCCGAACACTCTGAAAACTTTTTCCCCCACATCACCCACCTCATTCATCCTTCAGATGTACCAGGCGGTACTGTAGTCCAAAGTTGATGAAAATCTCAGCTTTTTTAAAGAAGTTGTTCAAATGTATCAGAAACCATAATTTACTCTGTCATATGGGTATTGGCCCAGGCCTATATGTTTACAGAAACATACATTAGTGTAGGGACCGGTCCCTACGATGGGGTGTGTTTCCTATTTCAATGAATGTATTAGACATTTTGAGTAATGTTTCCTCATTTTACTCACCTAAGTCACCTTGGTAGCTAGCCCTCGGGTTCAAGGTTGATGAAGAAAATCTCAGACATTTTAAAGTGATTGCTATAAAGCAAGTCTGAAGTAACTGCTGTTTCCTCTCCAATAAAATTGTGAGTGCCATTTATGAAAACATACATCAGTGCAGGGACCAGTCTCTACAGTTGGGTGTGTTTTCTGAATAACAGCATACTACAGACACTCCGAAAACCTTTTCCTCACATTACCCGCCTGATTCATTTTCAGCTCATCTTAGCCATGTGGCTGGGTGAGTGATCATCACTACGTATCTATCTGTCCCCCTACATTATTTGATGGACCATGATGAAACTTGGTCACAATAATGACTAAGTGGAGAATCATCCGGCTTGTTGAAAAATGAAAGGTCCAAGGTCATCTCGGGCTATTTTGTGAAAAAATGCCAAATGCTCCTCCTAGAGTTTGAATCGGGTGATTATGAAAGATGGTCATTGTTATCGCGTACCAATGCAACATACGTGGTGTTAAGGGATTTGAAGGGTCGAAGGTCATTTTGGCCGAAATTGTCATTTTGAGGGCCATATTAGAGAAATGTTTCTTCTCCCACGGATTGGATTTGATGATCATGAAAGTTGGTCAGTATTATCAGTGATCAATGGTAGGCCTACATATGGGGTGTTGAGGAATTTGAGGTCGAAGGTCATCTAGGGGTAAATGTCGGCTATTTCGTCCGAACGGTCAAGCGGCTCCTACTCGTACAGAATGGATCCAATGATCATGAAAGTTGGTCAGTAATATGGGTATACTGTAGGCCTATGTTTACAGATACATACATTAGTGTAGGGACCGGTCCCCAGGATGGGGTGTGTTTCCTATTTCAATGAACGTATCAAACATTGTGAGGAATGTTTCCTCATATTATTCACCAGTTCACCTTGGTAACTAACCTTTGGGGTTCAAGGTTGATTTCCAAGAGTGAAGAAAATCTCAGTCTTTCTAACGTAATTGCTGTAAGCAAGAGTCTTTTTTCTCCCAAGTGAAATCATTAGTGCCATTTACGAAAACATACATCAGTGTAGGGACCGGTCCTCACAATTGGGTGTGTTTTCTGAATAATGGGCATACAACATGCACTCAAAAGAACTTTTTCCTCACATAACCTGCCCCATTCATTCTGTAGAAGTGCTGTAGGTTGGTTTCTGAAGTTGATGAAAATCTCAGCGTTTTTATCTCACCTGAACTTTGTTCGAGGAGGAACATAGTGGACACCTTGTCTTATCAGCGTAATTTAGGCCACCTATGTGATTTTTTCAACTTTGTCGGATTCTCACGAAACATGGTGAATGGGGTCCACTTTTAGTCCGATGAATTTACCAGTAGAGTCGAGGTCACTGAAGGTTATTTAATGTGACTAATAATTTGCATAATTTATGCAAATTTCTGAAGTTTATCTGATTTACATGAAACTTGGTAGATGTGGTCTATCTGATAATGAAAATGTGGTGTATTTATATAGCACTCCTATATCCGACGATACTCTGGCACTTTACATCATCACCCGATGATATAAATAGGCAGAAGAAAACAAAAAATTGTTCAGAAAACAGTTTGGCGTCATTACTGATTGTCATCAGTTAGGGGACTGCATTAGTGCAGGGACCGGTCCCTACAGAAACCATTGTTTCCTCTGTGATATGGGTATGAGCCTATATGCTTACAGAAACATACATTAGTGTAGGGACCGGTCCCTACAATTAGGTGTGTTTTCTGAATAATGAGCATACAGCATGCACTTGAATGAACTTTTTCCTCACATGACCTGCCTTATTCATTCTGTAGAATTTCTGTAGGTTGGTTTCCAAAGTTGATGAAAATCAGCCTTTTTGTCTCTCGGTCATCTTGGGCTATTTTGTGAAAAAACGCCAAATACTCCTCCTAGAGTTTGAATCGGGTGATTATGAAAGATGGTCATTGTTATGTTGTTGTTATTGTTATTTACCAGTAGAGTCGAGGTCACTGAAGGTCATTTAATGTGACTGAAAATTTGCATAATTTATGCAAATTCCTGAAGTTTATCTGATTTACATGAAACTTGGTAGATGTGGTCTATATGATAATGTGGTGTATTTATATAGCACTCCTCCAGTGTTGTCGTTTGGGTCCACTTTTCGACCCGAAAGACCATACCAATTTGCATAATTATTTGCAAAATAGTTGAAAAATAGTCTGAAAGTTTGTGTACGAGTTATCTCATGATGGGAATATTTGTTGGTCATGCAGTGCCGAGTGTACACAAACTGATCTAGACTACCAGCCTGAAATATGATAACTAAAGTCTAATCAGCGTGATTTAGGCCACCTATGGGATTTTTTGAACTTTGTCGGATTCTCACGAAACATGGTGAATGGGGTCTACTTTTAGTCCGATGAATTTACCAGTAGAGTCCAGGTCACTGAAGGTCATTTAATGTGACTAATTTGCATTATTTATGCAAATATCTGAAGTTTATCTGATTTACATGAAACTTGGTAGATGTGGTCTATCTGATAATGATAATGGCAATGTGGTGCATTTATATAGCACTCCTATATCTGACAATACTCTGTGGTACTTTACATCATCACCCGATAAAACTTGAGTGTATATGGCAGCAGTTAAATCAGCGCTGGTTGTGCTAAAGTTCCTCAATTAGCACCTGGGTGGAGAGGGGCATGGAGATGAAGGGCCTTGCCCGAGGACGCAACAAAAGTAAAATTGTTAGTGCCATTCAGGAAAACTATAATAGTGCAGGGACCGGTCCCTACAGAAACCATCGTTTTCTCTGTGATATTGGTATAGGCCTATATGCTCACAGAAACATACATTAGTGTAGGGACTGGTCCCTACAATGGGGTGTGTTTCCTATTTTAATGAACGTACTAGATATCTTGAGTAATGTTTCCTCATTTTACTCACCTAAGTCACCTTGGTAGCTAACCTTTGGGTTCAAGGTTGCTGAAGAAAATCTCAGACATTCCAAAGGAAATTGCTATAAAGCAGGAGTCTAAAGAGATTTCGGTTTTCTCTCAAGTGGAATCGTGAGTGCCATTTACGGAAACGTACATCAGTGCAGGGACCGGTCTCTACAGACACTCACTACGTACTACTTAAGGATTAATGGGAGAGTAAAATAGGCATAGCCTTTGGATCCCATATTGTTTCCAAAAAAATTTCAGAAAAAGTTCGGCGTCATTACTCATTGCCGATAGTTCTCTTGAATTTGATGATTGTAGTGGCATCAACTGCAGTATTTGGTAATGCATTCCAATTGTCAATGACTCTCTGACTGAAGGAGTTCTTTCATAGGGATGTGGGCGTCCGGCCATCCGATCTTCCGCCGCCCCTGAAAGAAACTGTTGTTATTCTCTCAAGTAAAATTGTTACTAGTGCCGTTTATGAAAACATACATCCGTGCGGGGACCGGTCCCTATGATGGGGTGTGTTTTCAGAATTATCAGGCATAGCCAAATACAGACACTCTAAAAAAAATCACCACATCATCCACCGTATTCATTGTTTAGAAGTACTGGGGCGGTACTGTAGAAGTGTTTCCAAAGTTGATGAAAATCTCAGCTTTTTTAAAGAAGTTGTTCAAATGTATCAGAAACCATAATTTACTCTGTCATATGGGTATTGGCCTAGGCCTATATGTTTACAGAAACATACATCAGTGTACTGTAGAGACCGGTCCCTACGATGGGCTGTGTTTCCTATTTTAATGAATGTATCAGACATTTTTAGTAATGTTGCCTCATTTTACTCACCTAAGTCACCTTGGTAGCTAGCCTTTGGGTTCAAGGTTGATGAAGGAAAATCTCAGACATTTTATAGTGATTGCTATAAAGCAACAGTCTGAAGAAACTGCCGTTTTCTCTCAAGTAAAATTGTGAGTGCTATTTATGAAAACATACATCAGTGCAGGGACCGGTCTCTACAGTTGGGTGTGTTTTCGGAATAACAGCATACTACAGACACTAAAAAAACCTTTTCCTCACATTACCCGCCCGATTCATATTTAGCTCATCTTAGCCGTTTGGCTGGGTGAGTGATCATTGCACGTGTATCTTCGTATCTATCTATCTGTCCTCCTACATTATTTGATGGACCATGATGAAACTTGGTCACAATCAGTGTTTGCCCTAAGGAATCAAGTCAGGGAGGGATTTACCTCCTTGGGAATTTTTCTGGAGAGGAATTTCTGAAATCAAAGAGGGATTTTCCATCAACATAATGCAAATTTAGGCTCAGGTATGAACTGCTATTCGATCAAATGGGAGGGAATTTCCCTCCCACAAATAATTTTTGAGAGGGATTTCGAAAAAAATAGTCAGAATCCCTCTTTCCCACCCCTTAGCGCAAACACTGGTCACAATAATGACCGAGTGGGGAATCATTTGGCGTGTTGAGAAATGAATAGTCCAAGGTCATCTCAAGCTATTTGGGCTATTTTGTGAAAATACGCCAAATGTTTCTCCTCCTAGAGTTTGAATCAGGTGATTATGAAAGTTGGTCATTGTTATCAGGTACCAATGCAACATACGGGGTTCAGGGATTGAGGGTCAAAGGTCATTTTGGCCAAAATGGTCATTTTGAGGGCCATATGAGAGAAATGCTTCTTCTCCCGCAAATTGGATTTGATGACCATAAAGTTGGTTAGTATTATCATTGAATAATGGTACATATGGGGTGTTGAGGAATTTGAGGTCAAAGGTCATCTAGGGGTGAATTCGGCCATTTTGTCTGAATGGTCAAGTGGCTTCCACTCCTACAGAATAGATCCAATGATCATGAAAGTTGGTCAGTATTATCACATATGTTTACAGAAACATACATTTGTGTAGGGACCGGTCCCTACGATGGGGTGTGTTTCCTATTTCAATGAATGTATCAGACATTCTGAGGAATGTTTTCTCATATTATTCACATGGTAACTAACCTTTGGGGTTCAAGGTTGATTTCCAAGAGTGAAGAAAATGAGAGTGAAGAAAATCTCACTCATCTCAAAGTGATTGCTGTGAAGCAGGAGTCTGTTTTCTCTTTTTCATCCAGTTTTGATCCCGTTATGTCCCCGATCACGGGGGTGGCCCGATTCACCTTACTTTGACAGCAATAGCCCTCGCACCCTCTCTTGCCATCTCGCTTGATTCATAGCATCCTCCTTCCTTAAGCCACCAACTTTCGGCGTCTCCTCCTCCACCTGCCTCTTCCATGTCATCTTCGGCCGTCCCCGCTTTCTTGCTCCTGCCACTTGAAGCTCTAGCGCTTTCCTCAGAACATGACCACCATCCCTCCTCAGCACTTGACCATACCATCTCACACCATTTGCATTGGCCAGCTGTTCAACTGACTCCTCCAGACCAAGCATCTCCCTCAGATGCTCAGCCCTCTTTCTGTCGGTGAGCTTCACGCCACACATCGCTCTCACCATCGCTCTCTCTGTCCTCCTCAGAATTGCCATACTCCCTTTCTCTCAAACACCACGTCTCACTCCCATACAACATTGCAGGTCTCACGCAGCTCTGGCAAACTCTTCCTTTCACCTTCAAGAAGAACCTTCTCCCATGCAGCAGCTCTCCACACTCCTCGAACTTCATCCATCCAATCCTCGCTCTCGCTCCCAAGTAAAATTGTTAGTGCCATTCACGAAAACATACATTAGTGTAGGGACCGGTCCCTACAATTGGGTGTGTTTTCGGAATAATGGGCATATGGCAGGCACTTGAGAGAACTTTTTCCTCACATTACCTGCCACATTCATTCTGTAGAAGTGCTGTAGGTTGGTTTCCAGAGTTGATGAGAATCTCAGCCTTTTTGTCTCACCTGTCCGTCAATCTGTCCGTATGTGCACTGCGATATCTCCTGGACCGGGAATGCACATACGCTAAAAGTGTTGTGGTGCGAATCCACTTTTCGACCTGACAGCCTTTGCATAATAGTTGAAAAATAGTATGACAGCTCGAGTACCGGTACAAGATATCTCATGATGGAAAGATTTTTTGGTAATGCAGCACCGAGTGTACACGAACTGATTAGACATTTAGACTACCAGCCTGAAATATGCCAACTATAGTCTGATCAGGGTAATTTAGGCCCCCTATGTGATTTTTGGCTTATCTCAGACATGTGGCTGGGTGAGCTATTGTGATCATGCATGTCTATCTACGTACGTATGTATAGTCTACGTATCTATCTGTTCACAATTTATTCAAATTGCTACTCCTCCTGCATCCTGTGATGGATCATGATGGAACTTGGTCACAATGTTGACCAAGTCATGGGCCAATCAAGGGTGTTCAGGAATTTGGGGCCCAAGTCCTTCTTGTGAAATCACGCAAAATGCTTCTCCTCCTACAAATTTTGGTGCACAGTGCTGATGTTCGGTCATAATAATGGTCTA
>JAODTT010218738.1:0-13560 GCA_025400115.1 Pentamera pediparva
AGTGGTTGCACCCTTGGATCGGGACACATGGGAAGCGCGCCCTCGTAAAATGGTATCACCCCTCTCTATTGGAAACTATTTATGGCCCCTAGACACAAATTGGTATGTATTTGTGATACAAGATTCAGCTAATGTCATTGCATGCCTAATGCTCTAATGAGCAATGGAGAAATGGTCTTGGGTCACAACTATTTAGGCCAGTTGGGTGAAAAATGAGCACTGTGCCTCTATTATGGTTAGCATTTGTATATCTGGTATCTCTGCTTATCCGTTGCGTTCGTTGTTCTCTCATGTCCAGATTTACGACGAGCTGAAGCAGAACGTGACTACACTGGTGGAGACCGGAAAGAGCTACGTCGAGGTCGCCAAAGTCTTTGTCGACGAGTCGCTAGTGAGCATCAACGAGACTCGTCTCGAGTACAACATCACCATGGAGCATCTCCAGGACCTTATCGTGGAATACGTCGATCAGGCAAACGGCTCACTGAACCTCTTCCTACAATGGGTGGAGGTTGCCAAGCTCCAGCCGTACGAGACCACCATGAAACAGGTAGAGCATTAAGCCCAACGCACATGGACGTGACTGAATGTGTAACAAACTAAAAACATTTCACATTTTCTTGCCCGTTGTGTGCGTTGGACAGAAACAGAAAACGCTGCGACTCGCGAGAACATTTACAAGCTTCTGCTAATGGCTGTTTAGCTGAAATATCAAGCCAAATGCACATGAACGAGGAGAAGCGTGAAACACAGAACACGCACATTTCAAGGAACAATTCATAAGCTACCAACAATGGATATTCGGCTGAAACATACGTGGGAGTCCTACAAAATAGCAGCACCCATTGAATCAGTTTAAGGTCCTGTAGCAGCAAATGCAGTTTGTTCTGCCTGCTCTTCTATGTTTTGATTTGTTTTGCGAAGGGTCGCGTTCTCGGCTTTCCAGGTGCAGAGCAAAAATTTAGCTTCGTAGCTTCCACTGTCATCACGACATGTACAGTGTCAGTCATGGCTATATCCCTCCAGTCGGCTGACCGCAGATTGAGCAGTCGGGTGTCAAAATGTCATCGTAAATGGGTGCCGATTCATAGCATGCATCCATGTCAAGCGATGGCTGTTGGGATTGATCTTGATGGCCTCCCCGCATCTGATCTGAACATGTTCCATGCCAATATCGTGCTGTAAGGACAGTGCTGCCACCTTGGTGCTTTGGTGCACCTTCGGTCTCAACTTGCATGACTGTAGCTTTCCGACAATTCAAAGCTAGCATCCCATCCATGCGGATGCGGCAAAACAACACAAAAGTTGCATTCATCTGAAGCACACAAAAGGAAAGTGCCCGAATATGCTGCATTCAAATTGCAGAGGTGAAGAAAGGTCTAGCAGCTGCAAAAACTCACCTGAATAAAGTAAAACAATGCCCACTTAGAGAAATTCACCAATGCGGCAAGTCATCTCATGGGATATTGCTCAGAGATGAGCAATCTCGTTGGACAAGCCACCTCAACAATTTACAATGGCCACTTCATTCAATTTCTTTCATTATTTTTTATTCCGTCCCACCCAGGTCATCAGCAAACTCAACAGGACTCTGATTCAGGCCGTGGATACCGCTGACTTGACCTTCAGCAAGACTCTGGAGATCACCAACCAGACCCTGTGTACCGTCAGGGAGCTGTGGAACAATCTCACCCGACAGGAGAACCTTGACAAGATCCCCAAAATCCTGGAAGACTACTTTGACCTCTTCATCGACACCCTCCGCAAGGTACACTCTCAATTCATAGCAAGCATTAAAGGGAGCCCCTGAGAGGGCAGGAGGGGGACAATTCCACCCGGCGGGAACACAATCAAGTCCATACCATATGAACAGCCAATCAGTGAATATCTTACTATCTTAACTGACTTTGAAAATCTTTGAAGATGGTCCCTAAAGCCTAGGCGCTCGGTATGGGAGACTGGAACAGGGGGACAATGAGGGGTTTGCAATTTGTGTTATTACCCCCACCATCACAAACCCCCAAAGCGGCATTGACACGTTTTGAGCAGTTTCAGCCCCTAAAATACCTTGTCTGAACAATCAAAATGTGTCCCTTGGGTGACAATGATTTTTGCCCCAACAAGAGATGGCTATCATGAGCTCTCCTTGTTCTAGGATGTGGCAGTACCATGCCTCCTGCAACGAAGGAATTTTCCGAAGATTTGTGTCAGCAGTTAGGTATACTGGAGACGGACCATGGATGCAGTTGTACATAAGAATATTAGTGGAACAGTTAGCATGCTGACCGATGGTTACCCAGTGTAATTCTTCATGAATATCAGCAACATACGGAACCCACCTTGCAGCCTTATTCTGTAGTCTGAACATGATTAACTAATTTGTTGTTTCATAGAAATTCCCTTTTCTCCAAACCAGATAAACGAGACCGCTTACGACACTGTTGATATCACCAAGAGGATCGTCGTCATCCTGAAGGAAGACACCGGGATCCCCGAGAAGGTGGAAGAGTACAAGGAGCTGCTTAAGGAGTACATCGTCAAGGTGAACGAGACGATAATCGAGTACCGCCCGATCGTCATGGAATACTGGACCGAGGCCCAGAGCGCCGCCAAGAAGTATATGGACCTGACGAAGGCAGCCGTCTTCTACCAGTCGATCGGCTATGTCGAGTATCTCAACAACACCCTGCCTGGTGAGTCGCCTGTGCCTCCCACAACACTCACCATGTGCCTCCCACCTCTCCAGAACACTCTTTGAGCAACCGACCTGATAAAT
The DNA here is from genome assembly GCA_025400115.1 of Pentamera pediparva. NCBI lineage: Eukaryota > Metazoa > Echinodermata > Holothuroidea > Dendrochirotida > Phyllophoridae > Pentamera > Pentamera pediparva. The sequence goes on from JAODTT010218738.1 coordinate 2,777, forward strand.
CTAACCAAATCTCCTGAATCCTAGTTAGTTCGTGGATACAAATATTTAAACTTGTCAGGCACGGTGATATGATGTTCCCGAAGCCGGCAAATGCTGCATTGTGGCATTCACATAGGCAGGGCTGCCAGTTGGCCATTTTTACTGCCAAATCCTGAGATATTGGCCAGGAAAAATTACTTACAAGAGTAGAAAATCTACTAATAATAAAGATAAATTCTCTGGTCTGAAGCTGTCCTTGACCAGGTTGGGTATCGATGACAAAATCTGTTCCAACCTACCAGGATGAATGTACGTGTGATACTGCCGGGTGCATGCGTTGACCCATAAAATGCATTCTTGTATTACCCTCATTTACCCTCGATTACCCTCATCACCCGACCTGCTATTAGATGATTTTCCATCTTCGACATTGCAGGCTGGATGTACAGGTACTACAGAATGGACGCTCTTCCCTTTGAGATGCTCAACTACACCGTGACCAACGGCAAGGACTCTATCTTCCAGGCCGTCAACACCACCATGACCTTCGCCCAGGACATTGTTGGACGCTTCCTCGAGTACAACCTCGACCACAACAGCCTGACGATGAATCTTACTCACCCCTTGAACTGGACCAGCTTCCGGCAGATCCCCGCCCTCACCGATGGTCAGATGAAGGTCCTCATTACAACGTACGAGGAGGTCAAACTACGGGTCATCCATCCCAGCATGTACCAGATCGGGCGCCTCTCAGACTTGATTGGGCGCCTCTCAGACTTGACCCTGGTCAAGTACGATGTCCTGATGGGATACATCAATGACAAGATCGAGGAAAACACGCCAGTCAAGGAGATGCTCGACATGCTCCGAGAAAAGATTGACGAGACCCGAGAGGAGATCAGGTGGATGCGGGAAGAGTTCGAGTGGGAAGAGTTCAAAGTCAAGGTCAACACAAGTTACATTAAGGCCACTCACTATCTAGAGAACGACGTCACAGTGTTCCTTGACCAACTGAAGAACGCTACCTTGGACGCGGTAAAGTACGATGTCCTGATGGAATACATCAACGACAAGATCGAGGAGAACACGCCGGTCAAGGAGATGCTCGACATGCTCAGAGAGAAGATCGACGTGACCCGGGAGGAGGTTAGGTGGATGTTGGAAGAGTTCGAATGGGAGGAGTTCAAAGTCAAGGTCAACAAGAGCTACATCAATGCAAGGCACTTTCTCAAGAACAACGTCACCAGCTGCCTCGGCCAGCTGAAGAACGCCACGCTGGACGCAACTGCCCAACTGAGGGAGAACGTCACCGACATCGTCTCGCAGCTGCAGAAAAAAGTGGAAGAAATTGTCCCCCCGCTGAAGGAAAACTTGACCTACTGGTTCACAGAGATCAAGGACAACTACCCAACCTATTTTCAGAAAGCCAGAGAGTACACACAAGAGTTCCGTGAGCAGCTTCTGGCGAAGATCCCCGAACTGCTTGACGCGATCAGCATCTTTATTAGCGAGATGCACCTGCCTACAGACCTGCCTCCCATCATCAAGCCATGGACATGTAAGTAGTAACGGGCACATTCACAAACTACTAGAAAATAAATCTGCATCAATAGTGGCATTCGTAAGGTATAGTTCCTTTTGGTATCTCAGTTGTAATACCACAAGTGTATGCGTGGTGGCACATCATTAATAAAGCTGTTCGAATATTTCCTATTTTATAACATTTAATTATCATGTCATTGGGCAATTGTTTTCACATGATAATGTATTAGTACTATCGCATGACTGTAAAAAAAAAGGGTCCCATAGAAAGAAGTACTATTACACACTCCATTTAGATGCAGTTTCCAACAAAAGTTTTGGCACAGAAGAAGTTTGGCCACGTGCCATTTTTGATTTTGTGCCAAGATTCAAATATTTCATTACTAACTTTTCATTACTTCATTACTAATTTTTCGACTGCATTCATTCATTATCTGTATACCATCCACCTGAAATGTGTTCGTTGTTGCTCGTCCCAAACACAATTTTCGTTATTTCCCCGCAGATAAAGCGATGATCTTCGGCCAACGGCACGTGATGACCTTTGACAGACACATATATGAGCACCCTATCTACACTGCCGAAGATTGCACCTACCTCTTGGCGTCGGACTTTGTGGACGGAAACTTCAGCCTCTTTGTCACCGAGCACAAGACCACTCTATACATGGAGGGCTCGTTCAGCGTGAGTGTCGCTGAGAACGGAGAGTTCTTCCTGAACGGATCCCAGGCTCCGATGTCGCCGCCGTACGAGTCGCCAAGGAAGGATCTCCTGGTGACCCGTGATGGCCCGTGGGTCAACGTGACCACCACCTACGGCGTCAACATGTACTGCCACACGGACCTCTTCATGTGCATCTACGAGCTGAGCGGGTGGTACTACCACAAGACACAGGGTCTCCTCGGAAACCTTGACACCGAGCACCACAACGAGATGATCCTGCGTGACGGCTCCGTCTCCGAGAACCTCATCGAATGGCTCAACGACTACGAGATCACCGGGAGGGCAGAGTGCCAGATCAGTGAGGACTATCAACACCCAGTCGTCGACTGCCCTACTGCGCAGAAGAACGAAATCAAGGCGCACTGTGAGGAGGCCTTCAACTCGACCAACTCGGTGCTAGCCCCAATCTACGACATTGTGGACCCAGAACCGTTCCTCAGGGAGTGCAAGGAGGTGGAAGCCAGCGAGTGCCATGATGTCCGGGAGATAGCTGATAACTACAGAGCCCTTGGTGCCTTTGAGGACATCTTTGCCCCGCATCATGGATGTGGTAAGTCCTGGGGCTGACTGGCTTTATGGCTCGCCTGACCTGTTTGCTTCATTCTGCTTGTTAGCAGGATATCTAATGATAATAATATCCAATGCCTATTATTGCTTTATCAGCATTCTCAAAGCACTCCACAGGTATTACCCCATCATGGGAAACGGGAGCACCCTTCAACAATCCTTCAGATTACGTTGCAGTCGCCATGGGCACCCAAGATTTGATAGATGATAGACTTTTGGCTATTCAGGAAGTGACTTAGCAATCACTTTGTCATGCGTGTAATTTATTGTTCAAGCTCATTAGCAAGATTACAGAAGAACCGTATAAGCTCAAAGATGTAGTTTGGCATATAGGAGCAGGACACCCAATCCTCACAGTATATACTGCCATTCCTCATCTCTCAAGAGGCCAAACTTCACCAGTTTCTCCTTTCTCACTAATCTTAATCCCTATCCTGAATGACCCTAATCCTTTTGGCTATTCAGGAAGTGACTTAGCAATCACTTTGTCATGCGTGTAATTTATTGTTCAAGCTCGTTAGCAAGATTATAGAAGAACCGTTCAAGCTCAAAGATGTAGTTTGGCATATAGGAGCAGGACACCCAATCCTCACAGTATATACTGCTGATCCTCATCTCTCAAGAGGCCAAACTTCACCAGTTTCTCCTTTCTCACTAATCTTAATCCCTGTCCTGAATGACCCTAATCCTGTTTCTATTCATACTGCGAGGACTAGGTAGTGCAGGATGACAGCATAACTCATTAGCATAATTTTATGTGGTTCTTAGTGGATCTAATTTGCACAGTTTATGCAAAATTACAAAGTTTACTAGATAGTTGGTGATGTGGTCTACCCTTGGTCCTGAGAATTTCTAAGGTACAGCCGAGGTCAGTTGATGCATGCATCATTGATACATATTTCCAACTTGGTCAGATCTTTGCCAAACTCAGTGCATATAGTCCTATAGCCTTTTTGATGAATGTTTATGAATTTGACTCGATTTCACCATATCGTAGTTTTCATATGCAAGTCGTGAAAAGGAGGGCAACCCACAACTTTTCACTGATCTTATTATCTGCCCACCAAAGATTTCCCACATACTCAGACTGATCAGACTCGTTGAAAGTGCAACTAATTAGATACTGTAACGAAATAGAAACCTCTGATCGCGTGACTGGCGGTTCGAAAACCCACTTGTTGGAACCCACTTGTCGCCATGCCCCCAATATTCATATATTTTTCACTCGCTGCTCATGGCAGCCGCTATAGGAGCAGAGTGTACTCGGTCTCTTCACACGTCTCTAATTATTGCCTGGGTAGAGTGGAGCAATGAAGTGCTTTGCCATAGGGCAGGCACATGGGTTATGAAATATGCTTTCTTCAACACTCAATTTTTGAATTACATCCACATGGTAATTTGACAATCCATCTTTCTCGCAGCTAACCCACAACTTGATGAGCCATGCACATACAACAGGCCTGTCGTGCAGCCACTCGATGTTGTTTTCATAATCTCGGAGAGCTGGAGAATGCTCGACAGCGTGACGGAGACCACTCTCAAGCAGAGCCTCCGCAACATCCATGTCAACATCAATCAAAAGGATTCGAGATTCGCCCTGGTGGCCTACGGTGGCAACGAGTACAGCCATTGCGCCCCGCACCTCCACACCAATGAGCTAGAGCCTTCCCTGTCGCACAACTTCCATCGCGCCATCGACAGCCTCGAGTTCTGCAACGAACAGGAGTCGTGCTCATGCTCGCCGAGGAAGGGCGACGCCCTCCGTGCGATCGATTACGCCTCTCATCTGGGGCTCCGCAACAATTCTGCGAAGATCTTCATCCTCATTGACAATGTGGAAGGAGAGGTAAGTTTTCACTTTCATAGTTCCCTTGACCACCACTTTGATCGGTTGCCCGATGTGCCAAACAAGGAGACGTTCAGGTCGTGGAAGGCCTCCACAGACAATGGCCATAATCATAATCAATGGCCGCATAATCAACTTTTCCACTTGTTCTTTGGCCAGGGTCAGAGGTCATGTCTATTTTGGTACCTCTCATTCGATACAATGAGAAACCCTAGAATATGTCCCATGATATCAAGAGGGTTACTGCGGGATCCTGTGTAAGTCGATGCAAAACACATACTTTTCAAATCCACAAGATAAATGATGAAGAATAAATTCATTACCTGCAGTTTTGAATGCTACCTCCGTCTTTCTCCTGTCACAGTTAAAAAATGCAGCATTTACAGTGTACGGCCTTGACATCCTTCCCCCACAAATCACTATCTCGGTGAGACTGAATGCTAGAACCTCCAAAATTGGGGCGTGTGGTATTTTGAATGTCCTTTTTCTCACCTAATTATTGTCAGCTACATTGATGAAGTCCAATGGCCATGTAGAGACGACTTGACTTGTGGCATTTGAGGGAGTGAAACCCTCTGAATTTTGGTTGAAAAGAGTGAAATTTAGCCGCAAAATGCGCCTTGTGACGTCCCAGGGAGAAACCATGAGAACCTCTCTGATGAGAAGTCACGAAACACTACTTTTTAAACCCCTGTGACAAATGAACTATGAATGGGATCTGAATAAAAACTAAATTTTTGAATATCACTTTTCGTCTTGCTGTTGTCAAGATACAAAATTGCATTGTACCCCTATCTCCCCCACTCCATTACGTTGTGGGGTTTTCATGTGCCCTCTTTCCACCTATGCTAGTTGAAAGATTTATTTTTTTCCTCGTCAAATCAGTATTCCGAGGACGAGCGTCTCGCCGTGGCTAACACCCTGCACAAGAACACCATTACCTTCAACACCATCTCAGAATACAGAGAGATGGAGAAATCCATCGACAAGGTCACCGTCATCGGCATTGACTACAACGGACGAGTCCTGTACAACAAGCGGAACAGCGCCGAGACCATCACAGAGAACTGTGACATACCGAAGGGACACTTCGCCAAGCTTGCCACAGCCACAGACGGTGAGTTTCTGCTGCCTTATCCTCCCTCCCCCCTCCTCACAAGACTATTGACATCCCCATGAGAATTACTCACTTCAGTAGACTAATACATTCTTTCGAAAGACTCCGAGACAAAGTTTAGACGGACATGTGTTCACAGGCAATTTGAATCCCCTAGTGAATATCTCGATTATATTGACTTTTTGACTCGTCTGAATGAAGTTCAGGAAGAGACTTATCGATCACTATGTCGTGTGTGTCACACTTGTGAACAGGATTTCTCTCAAACCGCGAGGCTGATTGCGAAAACATTTTGTGTGTAGCACAGGGTTTGGGTGTACATGGACTGAGCACTAGAGAACTGTTGGTTAATTAGCCTATTTTATCAAAATAATTGTTTAATTTAACATATTGGAGCAGGATGACAGGTAAGATTTTCAGCATGGTGAATTTTGGAAGTTTCTCTCGAAACTCGGTGGATATGTCCTGATAAATTTACAAGAAGTTGGGGTCACGAGAGGTCATTCAGTGTATCAAATTGGCATAATTTATGCAAATTTCAAAGTTCGTTAGATCATTATGAAAGCTGGTGGATGTAGTCTACACTTGGTCCTGAGAATTGAGGATTTTGAAGGCACAGCAGGGGTCACCGAGGTCGTTCAATGTGTCTAATTTGCATTATTTATGCATAATAAAAACTTGGTGCATATGGCCAATTTTGGCTCATTGTCAGGATAACTCGACCCCACCTGGATGGATCAAGCTTACACTCTATATGCGACTCATAGAAAAAACACCGATCATGCAACCAGGCCAGATACTGGTCGGCGATCGCCTTGTTCTGTATCTTGTTCTGTATCTATCTGTCAAGTGCGCGCACTGTACTGCGGCATCGACAAAATTAATGGCACGTGTCATAATTCATATTCAAGAACAATGTCAGGTCTGCAGAGTAAGGAAACTGAAAATATAACTGAAATAGATTTCTTGGTCATGTTTGTTTGGTGTTCTGCCGAATCATTCGATGTTGAAATATCAAAAATGTTGCAAAGGTTGAATGTGTAACATAGGTATCTGCACCCGGAAATGTCTCGGGCAGTTGGGATAGGGAATGTTGCAGGTTGGCAGCCCTGGGCTTTTCAGCCACAGCGATCCCGTTTGCCTCGCAAGCTTTGGTACTTTTGCGGACAGCCGACTGCCACTTTTTTGTCTTGCGCTGTCCGCTCCCATATGGTGTGGTCAATGTTAGAGGCCTCCAGTGAGGCTTCCAGCATGTCATCGAGATGCTTCTTTCGTCCACTTGGGTGGGCTTTCCTTGCTGTAGCTCGCCTAAAAGCAGTTTCTTTGGGAGGCACTCGTCAGACATGCGAGCTATGTGTACTGCCCAACGAAGCTGTGACTGCATTATCTGGGACAAAGGTCGTAGGGTTCATAAGTCCAGAAAGCTAGGTCTGACCAATTTGGCTTATGAACATGAAACTTGACCCAAATGGATCAAGCTCATTCTTGTGGGAACATGACCCCCATCAGAGTCGAGGAATCACTAAGCCTTTTGGCTCTCTGGTTTCTTTGGACGCAAAAGGTCTCTGTGACCCTGAGAACTCTGTCGTCATCCATGTATACATTTGGAGCTTACTGATTTCTGTTTGTATTCCAGGTGCCATGATCGGGTACAGGTACCTGGAGAACGAAGAAAGAACAGAGGACGTGCAGAAGGTCCTGAAGTTGCTCTACCGCAAGCAGTACAACGCATACAAGAGCAAAACCGTCCAATGCCAGAGCATCTGGGACATCTACGGGAGACGCAGCTCACAGTGCAGCGAAGTCTAAACTGCCGAGACAATCAACCCATAGCCAAGACCTAACTGCTATCCACCACTGACCTGAGGAACGAATAATGGACCTTTCTAGGCAAAAGTAAAAAAAACATTCTTGAACAACAAATCTGATTACAAATTCCATGCAGAAACTGGTAGGAGAATTATAAGTGGGTATTTTGAATTATTTTTCATAGCATGCGAAGGTGTTCATGGACGATGGTAGGACGGTCTCAAAATGGCTTACAGAGAGGGGGTGGGGAATAATCACCCCCTCCCCGATGTGTTCTAAGTGAACAATAGAAGGCAGGAGATGAATGGATAATGGTGGGGGTTCTATTTGGTTGGAGAAGATTAACTTTCGTTTTAATTGTCATTCTAACCCTATTGTTGTATAATAAGGAATTCCTTTGCAGTGCCTGTATAAATGAGAAATTTGTTGTTACACGCGGTATGTTATTCAGTCTGTATGAGTGCGAACGAAAACTCAACAAAAAAAATCATTCCATCCTTTTCCTGTTAGTTTCTAACTTTGTATCTTTGCGATCACTTTGTACTTAATTGAAGCCTATGCAACTTTTTTTCACGTAAGGCAGAGGAGATCCGTTAATTGTTTTATATGTCGTTGTAGACCCTTCTCATGCTATGCTCACTACTATCTTGAATGTATAAAATGAAAAAAAATAAATAAATTTCAAAGCATTATATCAAATGAGTGTCCTTGTTTCTATTGACTCGGCTGGAGCTTCCCTTTCTATTTGTGGTGCTCTGTGTGTCTAAAATGCAACTGATGGGTGAAGGATGTCCCATGGTACATACGACTTGCACGCGTGTAAACAATGCCAACCTTCTCCTAGGGCCACCATTTCATGTCCAGCATCTGACTTCTTTCTTGGAACCTGGAGGCGTGAAATATCAAACCCCAGTCCACTGCATTACAGGGAAAGAAAACCAGGATTTCCCCCATCGAGACTGCGAGTACAGCCACATAGGGAAAACTGCCACTTGGTGTATGCTGATCAACTCGGGATGTTTGCATGCAATGTGTCAGTTGAGATCGGCTCGGTTGGTAGAGCTGCAGATTGAAAAATTGGGAGTTCAAATCCTGCAAATGGCCTGGTCACCATAACTCCATTGCTCCACCCACCCTGGCGAAAATTGTGAACCTGTGAGAAAACGGAGTGCACTTGTGATCAAGTGCTATTAAGTGATCGCTGGTATAAAGTGCTATATAAGCACCAGATACTAATATACTGCTCTTCCGCTAATAAGACGATTTTGATGACTTAGAAAATTAATATCAAATATCAAATATCTTGGAAACATAGATGTGACACATGGAGGAAGACTCCACCCTGGGCGATTAAATGCATCTTGTGTAATACCAAGTATTGCATGATGGGAGGTGAACCCACCACAGGAAAAGTGGAAATATAGATAAAATTCTGAAAAATCTGGGACTTTGTCTGAGGGGTGGGGTGAAATTGAAATCTGTCAGGGTATCGGGCTGTGGTCTCCTGTCCAGGAACCGATGGCGAAAGGTGGGCTCCGTCAACAGAATCCTGGCGCCGCCCCATGCAGTGGCCGATGTCACTGGTTCAAAGGTCGATCAGTATCCACATCGAATACCAAAACTTCACCCGCTCCTTACTCATGTCAGGAAGTGATTGCACGTGGAAAGCTGCACTCGCGTAGGTCAGATGGGGACATGAAATGGCGGCCCCATGAGCAAGAATTCAACGCTTAACTCGATATGCTTCTATTCTAGAAGTGTCTACACAGTAATCTAAGGTCGTCCCAAGTCAGTTTTGGCCGTTTTCCTTCTACAATTCATATTGAAAGGGAAGTTGGTCAGTGTTATCACATGGCGTGTTCAGTGAAGGTCCGAGGTCATCCAAGGGTAAATTCTGACTGATGTGGTCATTTCTGGTGTGAAATGAAGTAAACGCTTCTTCAGTCTACAGATTCAATCGGATGACCATGGAATCAATAGACAGTGGTTCATACGGAATATTTAGGCAGTTGAGGTCAAAGGTCATCTGTATATACCAAACTTTCACCCCGCTCATTTCTCGTGTGGGGAAAACTAATGCATGCACTTGCAAAACTGCACTCGCGTCCATCGGATGGATGCGTTAACTGACGGCCGGGAGAGCAGGAATCTTAACTGGCGTGTCCGAGACCTCTAAAATGAAGACCGAAGATATTGCTATGTCTTCCATCTTACTACCCCTGCCGCATTTGGCTCTGGCCAATATTCGAGAAGAGAAGGCGCGTATGCGATGTCCACTCCCCAGCATACTGCACATCCGTGCAGCACGTCTGATTAAAACAGACTGGTTATAAATTGGGGCCATAAACTCGACCAAAACCCACTGTAGCTGTTCACCTATTATATGAACAAGTTGACTTTAGTGGTTCCTTTGGGAAATCGCGTTCTCCCTACGATCAAATAAACGTTCCTGATTCCTTGCCGGAGGCGAAAGGAATCTATGCGATGGTGCGGGTGAGTGTGTGTGGGTGTTGCGCGCCTTGTAAACACGATAACTAGTGAACAAAGAGGTGCATAGACTTCATACTTGGAATGTAGGTTGGCCATATGAAGTACATGATCCCTATTGTTTTTGGGTCTGGTCCAAGGTCATCTGGGGTCAACAGAGGTCAAAGTCTAGAAACTTTGTAAACACGATAACTAGTGGAGGAAAAGGTTCAGAGACTTCATACTTGGTATGTAGGTTGGCCATATGGAATACATGATCCCTATCGTTTTTGGGTCTGGTCTGAGGTCATCTGGGGTCAACAGAGGTTAAAAGTCTAAAAACCTTGTAAAGACGACAACTAGTGAACGGAACAGTGCAGAGACTCCATACTTGGTATGTAGGTTGGCCACATGGAGTTCATGATCCTCATAGCTTTTGGGTATGGTCCAGGGTCATCTGGGGTCATTGGGGTCAAAGTCTGAAAACCTTGTGAACACGATAACTAGTGAAGGGAAAGGTGCAGAGACTTCATACTTGGTATGTAGGTTGGCCATATGGAGCACATGATCCCTATTGTTTTGGGGTCTGGTTCCAGGTCATGTGAGGACAACAGAGGTCAAAGTCTAGGAACCTTGTGAACACCATTACTAGTGAACCAAAAGGTGCAGAGACTTCATACTTGGTATGTAGGTTGGCCATATGGAGTACATGATCCCTATTGTTTTGGGGTCTGG
>JAODTT010219849.1:0-12145 GCA_025400115.1 Pentamera pediparva
ACTATCAACTTTGTGCGATGTTTTACAAATAGCCCCTGAAACTGGAAAAGTAGCCCCTGAAATCGAGAAAAGTAGCCCCCGAATATTGTCTAGGTCCTGGAAAAGTAGCCCCCGAAAGCAATGGTTGGGTCATATGTATCAGGTATGCAGTCCGGCTAAGTTTTCAAGAAGTTAGGCATTTTCCTATACTGTGTATTGTGTACACTATGCACATTTGGTCTCGGTATCGGTCTCGGACCTTGATCACTGGCGGATCCAAGGGGGGGCCATGCCCCCCCCCCTGAAATTTCACGGAAATACACAAAATAACAATATGATTGTATAACTGGCAATTCATTTCAAAAACGAGGTGGGTGTTCGTGCGTGCTACATTGCACCAGATTGCATCTACGGCCATCTGAAAATGCACAAATTTCCCAAAGAGGAGGGGGACACCCACCAAGATGATCCCAACACTTTTTTGGTCGATGATTATTCCTAGGAAAACGATGTTTCAGAAGAAAATTACCTTCACTTTTGTACACCAAATCGCATCTGAGGGCATTGAGTCATAGAATTTTTCCAAATTGCACAAAATTATTGACAAAACGGGGTGGGTGTCGGGTGCGCTACAGTGCACTAAATTGCATCTACAGCCATCTGAAAATGGTAAAATTTCCCAAAGAGGAGGGGGACACCCACCAAGATAATCTCAACACATTTTTGGTTGAGGATTATACCTAGAGAAAAAAAATTGGGAAGAAAATCAACTTCACTTCCGTACACTTTGGTTGCACCAAATCGCATCTGAGTGCATTAAGTTATAGAATTTTTCTGAATTGCACCAAATTATTTCCAAAACTGGGTGGGTGTCGGGTGTTCTACATTGCACCACATTGCATCTACGGCCATCTGAAAATGCGAAAATTGTCCAGAGGGGAGGGCCCCTCCCCCATATCACTATACCACCAATTTGGCCCCTCCCAAACAGGGACCCTGCATCCGTCAGGCAGTCAGGCGCAGCTGACCCGCACGATTCAATCTATGTCTAACCCCCATTCAAAAGTGGTGCCGGGACTGCAACGTCGAACGGTCAAAGGTCAACTGTTTGGACAACTGGAACTACTCCGGCAGCTGAGTACCCGGAAGGTGGCATCCATGGATAGTCACTCTCTTTTCTCGATAGGCCGTGGAATGGAACACTACATCGAACCACCGGAAGGCATTGGGCTGCGACTGCGAGAGTTGCCGTCATCAGTAGGCGGCTGTGATTTAATTTTGACCAGGGCGCATAGTGGCAACAATTACAGAACCTTACCCATGCCTATCCGATCCATGGTGATAACGCATGCACCACGTTATATTTCATCACACACAGCACACCGGTTCCCTCTTTGATTCATTGCCGAAGGCAAAATTAATATATGCGATCACGCAGATGTGCGTGTGCGTGTGTGTGTGTGTGCGTGATCGACTGAATTTGACCACATCCTAGCTTTTAGGTTGATCACCTTGGGGCAGGAAACTCACAGTCTTTCAGATGTTCCCATATGTTTTTAGATACTGGTGTAAGCAAAGCAAATCGCAATACCCAACCGATCAGATCAAGATGGTTGGAACAAAATAATCTGACCGCGAGACAGGCGAGACTTGCGGTTCAAGAACCCGCTTGTTCTGTCATCTTCTCGACCTATTGCCAAGAACAATAGGATTTATCTCTTCATATCTGCAACCAACATACCCAATTTGAACTTAATTCATGCTTGCATTCTCCAGATATCGCACTGGCAAGCTTTTTGAGGTTTGTTCTTTCATGACCTTGACCTAACGCCGAAACCATGGTATTCTTAAGTCTGCATATCTACATCCCACACACCAAACATGCTTACGCTCTTCAGATATTACGTTGACAATGGATGACAATAGGAGTCTTCCTCTCCTCCCCATCATCTGCAACCTACTTACCCAATTCGAACTTGATACCTGACTTCCTTCTTAGGAAATCGTTCTGACAAGCACGTTAAATTCCGTCCTCCCCTGACCTTCAATGACCCTCTCCATTTTCGCATACCTAATTCTAACTTGATAAATGCTTGAGTTCTTTAGATATCGTGATCAATAGAAGTGTCACATACACACACACACACGGAAACATACACACACAAGTGCATGGCTGCATAGTTTTTCTTGCCTTCCGCAAGGCATAACAAATTATTTGTCGCGGATCTGCGATTTCCACACGCATCTACCGTTGTGAGCATGCGCATGGTTCAATCATTCGATGCTGTCGTTTCATGACCGTCCTATATCTTCCCCAGGCATGCGCACAGCACAATAGAGCTGCCCAGACAAATATACATCTAAAAATAATCCTATAAAAAGGGGACTACTCGTACCGAAACTATCAAATCAACACTCATCAACACGTCGGCAAGATCTGAAGTTCTCTTCGATTCTCAACCACAGAATTCAAGCACAGTCATCATGAGAGGTGAGTAGACGCTTTTGTATGTTGTGTTTCTTTTTGGTGATTGCCAGCCGTAGTCAGTGGTGGCAATCCGTTCTGATAGGTGGGAAACGAACTTCATGAAATTGACGAAACTTTCAGCTTATCATGAAAAATAATAATAATAATAATAATAACAATAATAATAATAATGATAGCATTCGTTGTAGGTTGTCGGAGATGGCACTTGCGTAGCTTATTGCAATCATCTGGACATGCCATTTGAACAGTTCAGTGAAAGAAAAATTCTGACAAGTTGTGACTCCGCTGCAAACTCAGATGATTTGCCGCACGCCATCTACAGCCTCCCATATTTTTGTGAACAAATATTTCAGCAAGTGATTCCCAGCAACTAAATACAAAGAACCCACTGCAAGTACTCGAGTCGGGGAACGAACTGCATGAACAAATTGATCATCGAAGCGGAGCGCCAGCACTGGGTAGCGCGAGGCGTACAACTGTCGACTGCATACATTTTAGCTTATCATGCCTCCTGCATCGTCGGAAATGGCACTCGCAGAGCTTAATTAGATGTACCATTTGCGCAGTCTAGTGAAAAAAACACTCAGATGATTTGCAACATACCATCCACAGCCTCCCATATTCCTGTGAACAATCATCCCAACAAGTGATTCCCAACCAACCAGAAACCCACTGCTAGTCTGCAACTCGAGGGAGGGGTGGGGACAAATTGCATGACAATGATTATCGAAGCGGAGCGTACCAATAACATGTTAGCTTCTAATACCTCCTAGATCGTCGGAAATAACACTAGTGGGAATCGATTGCAACCATCTGGATGTTATGTTATCCAGACTCATCTGCATACCCAGTTGCATAGCAAGTAGCGAAACACTATCTACAGCGAGTCCCCATATTTGTATGAGTGAGCATTGTGATTCTAATCAACCGAATGCTAACTTTCAGAAAGAAGAACGCATCCCTCTTGATTTTATGGGGAAGGGGTTTGGGGCGTTGCTGATGCAGATGTGGGGAGGATGATGTTACTATCGATTGGAGCGCTTCTTATAGAATATGTCAAAAATAAATGTGCTAATGAGTCCATTTGGCTCCCTGCGGAACCCACTGCACTTTTTCAGGTAAATGTTTCATTGCGTCAGCGCTGTAATTCATGGATTGTGGACACCACAATAAATTGTGGACACCACCTCACGCAGAAATGTGCAGACAGTTCCGTATTTTTGTCAGCTATGCAATCCATCCCTTCAAAAGTTACAGTTGTGATTGCCAGGACTGCATGAGCGATAGGATAACAGAGACAGAAATATCTCGCGCGGAAATTCGGTATATTTTCCATGCTAAATGTACAAATTACCCCAATAAGTCGATCAGCAAATCAATCAATTAAACGTCTTGTGAGGACCGCTTGAAAAGGAATCATGCTTCATCTGGCAGTTGGGTCGTGGAATAAACACCACCTACCCAATTGGACTATTTGAATGCGACATTTGTGATCGCAAGGACTGCGTGAGAAAAATCGTGTGGTATATTCATCATTCGGCTACGCGAGTTATGGAACAGGCACCACTTCGCGCGCAACACGTTATTCTGGCTGAACATGTTATCGGACGAGCTCAGCTGCTATAGGCCTACCAAATTGGGTTTTTTTCAGAAGCTGAGAGAGGATTGCCGGCGATCCATATTGTCAGCACCCTAAACAGAACCTGGATGCGTGCGATTTTAAGACATTCACACGACAGATATTTTTTTTTTTGCTATCGTGTCCCCTCTTCAAAGAGTGGGGTACGTGGCCATCCTTTGACGCCCATCGATGTGGTGAAATTTCACTACAAGTGTAATTTTTGCCTTTTATCACTGATGTACCGAAGTGAAGGAAAATAAAATATTGTCGTAGTGGAAATTATCCGTATTCAGGTTGAAATATAGGTCAGTAAAACTTGGGTAAGGTATTTCATGTCTAACGTAGATATTAATCATCACGAATTGGTCTTTTATTAAAAAGAAAAAAACTTCAATAGCTGTCGGTATCGTCTGTAGACAGGAAACTGTACTGTGCACATGATCCAATTCTTTGCCTCCCTTTTGGGGCTGTCATGTACAGAAGCCGAGAAAAGATATTATATTTTGAGGACCTTTTACATGCTGCCGTTCCCCCGTCCTTTACATAAGGTCACCTCACAGAGGCATCGCCCTATTCCGTGTCCTAATGGGGGTTCGCAGCTAGACTTGCCTAAGTATTGTCCTTGAATATTATTCTCGGTCAATGGACGGTCTGTCTTGCTCAGTTACCCTGCAAACACGATACGTTCTCGAAACTGTTTCCCACATGTTCCGGGAAAACGTTTTATGTTGAGTAACATGAATGTTTAGGAACCTTTTCATTTTATTTCAGATTTAAGATTAACAGCAGTCCTAGCAAACAAAACAATAATATAATATACTTTGACAACACTAAAATAACTTCAGCCCAATTTGGCGCAAATCTTTTGCCACCAAAACCTTTTCAGAACACGGAAAAATGTTTTGTAAAATGTTTCGGAAACATTTTCCCAACTTTTGTGTTACTCAACAAAAAATGTTTGCGAAACATTCGGCGAAACATGTTAAAAATGTTTTTGGAACGTGTTTGTGTTTGTAGGGTTGTTGGCACACTCTCCATGTTAACACCCTCTGGTCTGTTCGCGATTGTGTACTTGTCGCAAAGTACATTCATCGTATGACTCACCTTTGACTCACTGTTTCCGTGGTACAGGGTGTGCATCAGACTATTTGAAAATGCCTATTACCTGTTTCGAATGTTCATCCATTCAGGTATCTTCTATCTGGCTATCGCAGCGGCATGGACGATGATGTTGGCCTCGGCCAAAGACGAGGGGGACTTCCATAATGCCAAGAGGGACGAAGGGGACTTCCATAATGCCAAGAGGGACGAAGGGGACTTCCATAATGCCAAGAGGGACGAATAGTGGTGATCAGGTAGTCTATATTATCACTTAACATATGATGGATGTTTATGATAGTTCCAATATCTCATGAGTTGGAAAATTGAATGTTTCATTCAACGAGGCGTAATGACAGAACCGAAACGAATTATTGTTGTTATTTGTGAGTCTGTGTAGCCAAACCCTGTTTTGTGTAGGATGGCGACATCCATTGGGTTCCCCTCTGTCATGTGTCGTCATTGGACCAACAAAATTAATGTAGATAACACCAAAACGAGATGGGTTTGGGTAACTTGAAATAGCACATAAGTAATTATTGCTATGTCAGCATAGAAATATCAGAATAAAAAGTGTTCGTGCCATATGTTTTGTGTGTACATTTCCAGGATGTAACGGATACACCGCGTAACCCATATCAAACTTGTAATGATCAGGGATATTTCCCGTTCACTTTCATTACTTTGCTAATTGTTTTGTTTCATGCAAGTACTAGTGGAATATCAATGTCCAGTGACAATTTCAGCTTCAGAAACAATATGGTCCCTCCGAAAATGAGATTTTTACTGCATTTCAAGATGTAACATATTTCAGGATGTAACTGCGGGATACACCATTTCCTTGAATAGTGCTAACATTTTCAGTTCACTCATAATGTAATTGTTTGATTTTAAATTCGTTATGATGTGACAAAACAAGGTTATTTAAAGCACTTTCGGAATTTCAGTTGCTATTTCTCATACGCTTTGGGTGAAAATGAGTTTCAGGATGTTACGGTTTAGGGATACACCATATTTCCTTCCAACTCTTGATTTTCAATTTTTTGTAACAAAAACTGGCCCAAAATACTAATGAATGAGCCTAATAACATCAAATGCATCAAGTGCAATGAAAAAGAATGAAATCAGTAATACTTATCTGGCGACGGCTTAGATCTGGCCTTGACTAGGGTGTAACAGGACCCCGGATGCTGGATACACCATCCGTTCCGTCATATGGAAATATCGAAGACTTTTCAGGCTCTTTATCATTGGAAAGCCACGTATTGTGGAAAGTATTAAACACTATTTTATGTAATATACATTCATTTTTGCAGCAAGTAGAAAGGAGACAAGATGGCTTCCATTTCATGTCACAAATCAGGCATTAATTCGGCATAATACGCCACCTATTAAACCTATTTTCACTACATTTCTCATATATTTTTCAAATGTTCGATACATGGCAATGGTAGTAATAAGTAACACCTATGACCACAATGTGAACAAACAGAACGAATAAAACAACACCTTCATATATTTTCCGACATCACTGGAAAATCACTTGGAAATGCATTATGTCCCAACCTCAAGAAAAGAGCCATACGCTCTTTCCATCTATGTACTGGTGAGTTCCGAAACGATAAACTGCAATTCACAAAATGCCAGTTGACACTTCCTCCAACCTGTTAAGAGGCACTGCCGTCTCGCTACAACTGGCGAATGATGGATGGTTCCATTTGCATGATGTAGCGAAGGATCGTTCCACGGTATATCAGAACTACTTGTGAATGATATATAATAGTGACGATATATTATATTAATATCGAATTGTAAGGAGACGTTTCTTGGCGTGACGTCGCTTTCCTTCACCAGTTGCTACCAGACGATATACGAGTTCCCTCTCATGATAATAGTAATAATATATATTATAAAATCATATTATACGATAATAATATAATATATTATGATATAATATAATGTCATGATGATAATGATACTCACCGGGTCCTGTACCGACAGACCACGGTAGACAGGATCGTCTGTCATGAGACTGGAGGCGCGCCATATGCCCGAGAAAGCGCAGTCGACGGTCACGAATCAGGCATGATGACAGATGCACAGGGAAGATTTTCCTCCTCCCATGTGCTGCCTGCATCAGTGAGCAAGCCCTCTATTTTAAGACCCTCTGATCGCGGAAGATCGGTATCAGTGACGCTCCGCATGCAAAACATTCCGAGCTCGACTCCAGTATATACACCGGGCGTTTGTTCCCAAGGTGGCTGCACTTCAGTCGCGATGGGCGCGGTCTCGGTGTTTATTTACTGGTTCCGCTGTAATGCAGTGGACTTGAGGGTTTCTGGGTTTTTTAGGGGATATTTGTAAAAATCTTCCGCTCCTCCAGGTTTCGAGAAAATGGTCGGATCCTGGAGTTCACTGATTGCCAGTCAGACGTGAAATGGCGGTCCCGGGAGCAGGCTGGGATAGGCATCCCCATTGCCTCGATATCATTTGAGCACTAACCGAGAAGAGGAAGCGAGTTATCGCCGGTGCTCATCCACGATGGCCAGGGTTTCGTGATGAGCTTCACTTTGCTTCCTGGACCCGTAGCAATCAATCAGTGATGGTCCTGTGGTGCTAACCATATAGATAGCCCTTTAGAGAGTGTTGTCTCACACACAAGATAATTTGGCAAGTCTAGTTCTTCCTTTAGTCAATAACAATGTAGCACATGACTTACAACACCCTTGTTGTTTTTCAGGAACATGCGGATACCATCAAGATGGATGCTCATCAGTGGGACTCACTTGTGATGGTGGCGGTAAATACGGAGAAAATAATCAGTGATTTATTTGTCGGTGAAATTAAAAACAAGTCATTGTCCATAGGTTACAATGTAGTCAATTGAGCGCAAATACAACATCCTCCAACTAAACCGTCTTGCTTTTTAACTCATTGCCCAAGGTGCCTAGCGTACCCACGATTTTATGAAGGAAGGTGATACAGAGAGGTCGACTTTCTAAGCGGAGCGCTACATCAGGTTCGAGCAGATCGTACAGGTTTCATTTTTCATTCGGAGAGGCAACTGACGAAAAAGCGACGGCGGCGTGTGTATGACGTCACTACGAAAACTCGTCCCAGTGCAATTCGATTTCGATTCCAGTATCGCCACAATGATATGTTAATACGATATTAGTTTCGATATACGGTATTCGATATCGAATTGAACCGGGACTACTGTTCATCGTGACGTCACGCCAACAGAGCCCTCGATTGTTTGCCACGTGTTGTCTAATCTGAATCAACTACGTGTAATCTCCAGTACTTCTCAGGGATAAAAATATTCCTATGTACATAATGTTCTGATGCGTGGCGTGAGTCTTCTACATGTTTGTAAGTTTTCCTGACAACTGTGGCCACTTGTTGCACAATCATCTGTATGAAATTTCTGTAAAAGTGGAAACACCAGTCATACATTCGCTCACAATTCCAGAATAATGATGATACTCCTAATTGTGCATGTATGAGATTGAGATTGTTCAATGAAACATGGAAACATTGTCCAATGTGGTGTCAGCAAGATGAAACAGTACTATCAAGTCTTCCTTTTCGTCACCTCTTGAGACGGTATGAGATATGCCTGAGGTAGCATATAGTTGAAGCGCAGAGGCGCCGCCAGGGAGGAGTGATTGGGGGATACATCCCGATTCACCATCTAAGCGGAGCGCCACCGGCTGTCGCGGAGCGTAAACGAAAATGTTCGGCCCCAATGAGCTCTCAGATGGCAGGAGATCGCCTCTCCGGGCCGTTTTATCAGCAATGAAAATATCTCTAAAAGGGCATTTCTCATCCTGTTACTTTGTAATATGAGAATATTCATTTATAAATTTTCTCACTTGTCGGCGGAGAGAGATGTTCTCGACGACCAGCATCGACCGAGCAGCAATCAATTATTTGGAAGCACACAAGTCACTCAATCGTGAATGAACGACACGTGCAGCTACAGTAGGCTTTGCGGCCTGGCGAAAGGATATACTGAACTTTGTGCTGGCGATTGTTAGACTAAATAAGTAGGGAAGGATGAGAGTCCTGCGCGCGAAGCGCGGGAAAAATTTCATGTTTTTAATCAAAATAAGTGTCAATTTGTCCTTATTATCCGAAACTGTTACAAACAACGCACCTCACTCCTACAGAAAAATCGCTTTAATCGCGTTTTGAGACGATTTCATTATTTTTCACTAGGATGTTGAAGCGACATCAGAAGCTATTCCGAAGTTACATGTGATGTTCCATTCCCCAATTGTATTCTCCTGGTTTACCTAGCGGCACCTACCACCTTATTGGGCTGTGGGGCACTGGATTTCATCGTCCAACTCCATGGCTTCTGCAGAGCATCATGCACAATGCAAGTACGATCCGTTTTCGAAGTATTCGGTGTCCTTTGAATCCTATCGTACATGCTGATATCTTATAAGGCGCATTAGCTATAATCAAACAGTCAGGGTGTATGCTGAGTTCACAGCCTCACAACAAATATGGTTTTGCAACTATGGTTTTAGAATACTTCTGGCAGATCCCTCTTCAAAACCATTAAAGACGGAGACATTCTGCTATTCATCTGGTCGCTACTTTCACAGGAGGTGTTGGGTTTGAAGGGATCTTTAGAGACCAACTGAGAATAGGCAATTACATTTATTCACTCACTCTACCACTCACGTATGGGTGCACATGTCTGAAAGGCTGCATCCACCTGCTGCTTCCAATCACCCAGTCTCCTCCAGACAAGCACCTTGGCCTGGGCCTGTCCCATCTCACGCCAACTCCCTAACTTGTACCCGCGAAGCTGTGCTAATCATGAACTACGATGACTCAGACAGGACACGGTAGACATGATCGTCTGTCAGAAGGTACACCATATGTCCAAAAGAAGGGCAGTTGGTTGTCGAATATCGGGCAACTGACCCTCACCATCCTCGCCTCCCCAAGCACCCTGATATTAGGCACACCGTCCTGCCAGCAGTGACAATTATTGAGGGTGTGGCAAAGTGAGATAGTCAAGAAGAAATATAATCTTTGTCAGCCCCACCATAAGCATTCATGCCTCGCTAGAATATAACAAGACTGTAAGCACAACGCAGCTCAAAACTCAAGAGCTTTGTTCCCCTGTCCAAATATCGCAATCGCCAATCGCCACTATCCAGTGACCTCATGAGTCCATATGACAACCCGATGAGTCTACTCACTTCCAGTTAACAATGACAAAGTGCCACTAATGACAACTCCGAGGTAGCTGAAAGACGCATACGCAGTGACATCCACGTCAACAATGGAACTACCCCAACAGTATTGTCCAAGATACCACCCAAAGGACTGGATCTTGTCCTTAGTCCCAACAAAATATCGTCTCGACTCGGAGCACCGAGAGCATCTAGAAGTCGAATCAAGAAGCACAGGCCAAGCAAACAGGAACATTATGAACTGGATATTGCGTTATCTTGGCAGCGAGATATGCACGCTTCTACACTTGAGGAACTTCTACAAGAGATATACCGGACATAGGCCTACTTTAACATGTTGTGTGTATGGCGTCAGATAGATTCAAGCCTTTCGGAGATTGGCTGGCGCCAGAGTTCACATTGGCCAATACCCATGCTAAATCGTAACAATGGATAGGCTATAGACACTGAGGAATTATTCATATCACTTGGGATATTGCAAGGTGATACACTGGCCCCCTTCATCTTCTTCTTTGGCAAATCTTTGGAATTTACACTCATGTAACCAGTCCACGAAGCTTGAGGCCTACATATTCCTCGTCAGACCCCTTCTTGAATATGTCTCGGCCGTCTGGGATCCATACTGTTGACCAGCTTGAAACAATTGAAAAAAAAGCTGCGCGATTCATCACGCGAGAATATATTTCTAGAACTCTTTGATTAGCTACGCATGGTCAGCACTCTTGGTCTTTACACCAGGAGGAAAACCAGGCGTCTGTGTGTTTCAGACAGGGAAATATGGGTCAACTGTCTTTACCCATTGGAAATCCCGACGCCTGACCTGCGCCATTCACGGCATAATCATCCGGATTCGAACACCATCGTCATTGTGGATAAAGACCGCTACAAGTAATCGTTTGTCCCCAGGACAATACGGGGTTGGAACGCCCTCCCACACGATGTAGTTGTCATCGAAGCTCCTGTCACTTCAAGAAAGCAGTCTGCAATCGTCTGAACCCTACACTGAGACGGGACTAACCCTATCCTGACCGTTTGGCGTCATAATAGCGTTGGCCAGTATCCCCTTTGAAGTCTATCATCAAGCTTGAGTATGCACTACGCCAAGCCCCTAGAGGATCGGAGTCTGAAAAATGGAATCTGCTGCTAAATATTCGCTACGCTCTATGGAGAGCTTATCAAAGTTGGAGACAAGGTGGCCGATGTAGAAGGATCGCTATTGCAGGACAATGCCACCGTCACCTCGAACTACCTGTCAGTCAGCTCGTACTATCGGAGCCCACACACGGCACAAGAAACAGAGACAGACAGAGGGACGCATTCGTTGACATCCTGGAGAGGGATCCATGCTGAAACTCGTCTGTGGTCGACCAAGTATGTGAGCGAGTGAGGATGTATTGTGCAGAAACATTTATCTCAAACTGATAACTCCTCAGTAAAGCGATCTTGGTAATTCAATGGTGGTTTACCACCCCCTCCCCCTCCTCCTCCTACCGCATCACCATTAAAATAATGAGCAAGCCAGTAGTGTCGCTAGCGTCAGAGAATATTAAAACGAATTACGTGGGGAAGCTGAGCAGGAAGCGTTTGAGTTATACAGAAGGAATCGATGGGGCGAAAAAGCTAAGGTGAATGTATGGCGTAGGTGGTGATATGCATGTCGATGCGCAAAAGTGGCCGACCGCGGTCCAATAATTTACGGGGGGGGGGGGGGGGGGGGGGGGGGGGGGGGGGCGGGGGGGGGGG
>JAODTT010220960.1:0-13558 GCA_025400115.1 Pentamera pediparva
GGTATACCAGACTGGCTGTTCATTGTGATCAAAGTCTTCCTATATAACAGTGAGTAATGGACGCTCACTGCTGGGTTGATGCTTAGACTGGATTCCTCTCTAACTCACTTCGCCGCATCCTAGGTTACCGCTGGCGGGACCGTGTGTCCAATTTTATGCCAGGGTTCGGCAAGGAGACGGGGTTGGTGATTGTTGTATTTAGTTGCCTGATATGTGACCGTCAGCAACGTATCACTCGCCTTTCGGCAAATGTTTCGCCTCCTGGTGGACGACCATGTCCACCGTGTTCTGTCCGTGCGGGACCCGGTTGATTGGGGTCGGTCGCCGTGACGATCACGTACGGTAGCTCATGATCTGCGCGGTTATACACGGTCACCTCGAGAAGTTCGGGGTGGGTCAGGCACACGTCTGGTTACTTGTTAGGAGGAGGCTAGGTGACTGAAAGCGGCTGGCAGATGCGGCTAGTTGCCTTCGGGCATGTGCTACCATTAGTGAGTTGGCCTGTATTGATTACATTCGATCGTGCTCTTTGTCAGGGTTAGGCCCACACTCCAGAAACACAAGAGAGAACCATTCACTCCTCCGAAAGAGTGAATTAAAAAGAGTGAATTGAAAGATGAGTGAGCATTCACTCCAAAAGAGATCAATGCTTAAAAATGAGTGATCACTGGAGACAATCATCGCCGAGAGAGACTCCGCTCTTCTGGAGTGCATATTTTACTCCACTCTCTCGGAAGAGTGAATGGCTCACTCTTCTTTTTTTCGGAGTGTGGACATTTTTAGTGATTCGTTTTATACTGTTAGCGAATACAGGAAATTCCGACCATGTTCTTACTCAGTGGATGTATACCTATGTCATCCTTCGTTGCCGAAGTTATCAACAGTTATGTTCCTGTGTTCGTACTCTTACTAATGAGCGCAATAAACAATGCTGTTCGAAGAGGCAAAAAAAGGCAAAAATGTCTACACAGTGCGTGTTTTGCATGTTGACGGAATACATTTTATGGGATTCTTGCCAGACAGGAAATCGAATCCATCAAGAGCCCAGTAAGGTGCATGCCTGGAGACTTTCTTGTTGTCAGCTGCGGCTTCGAATCCTCCACCTGGCACAGGGAACCAGCACATGCCTCTCTAGCGGTACCTCAATGTGGAGATGGGGCTAATTACACGCAAACAGCAACATGCAAGTTGCCTTCCCCTCTTTTGTTCCAGCGAGAAGGCAAGGTACAATTTGCATGGTGTGACTCAACCAGCTAGATTCAAACCCCGGCCTCCTTGGTGGAAAGCTGACGCCCTCACAACTTCGCAAATCACTCTCTGCAATAAGTCGCGATTTATGACTTGAGGTTAACGAATTTTAGTGACTTATCCAGACATTTAGGTTTCTGTGCAATTGTTTAAATTGTACATTACCTTCAGTTGCTAAAAATGAGTTGAATTGCATCATACATGGGACTTGACGTGAACAAATGATCATTTAAACCGCATCACTGACAAACTCTCAAGGGATGAAACTGTATTCTATCATGTTTTCCAACTGTTTATCTTATGCAACAGGTGCCGTAAAGCACGTTGGCGAGGCCATCAGGGACCACGCGAAACGATCCAGGAACCAGATTATTGCAATCGGAGTCGCTCCCTGGGGTGTCATTGATAATAGAAAACTTCTGGTTGAAGAATTGGGAACGGTAACGTCCAATGTAAGCACGGTTCATTTTTCGTTCTATGATCAACTGAGGTATATATCATGTTGTGTTCAACTTCAAATGCGCGATGAATGATACTGTGCCTCGCACACAGCGATGGCGATATCGCATTTCGGTTACTGCGTATTAATTGGTTCACGTCTGCGTTCCACTTCATATTCGTGAAACCCCTACAATAAATGCATAATTTGATAATTCGATCGAAAGAAGCAGAATGCCATCTTTCTATCTATTTGTTCATTGATTTATTATCTGTATGCAACATCCAAGTGTAAATATTGGTACCTTGATTGACATGTTTGTCCTTAATGCAACGCCTTTCAGTCTACGGGAGATGGGAGACATTACCAGGCGAGATGAATAATAAATAAATTACAGAGTGAGTTACTGATTTCAATGACAATCCAGTTAGGATGTCCGTGTACCTCGAATAAGGAATATGGAGGAAAATCAATCCTCTTGAGTAGTTTGGTGTTATTGTAATTGTAATCTAAACGCTGAAGTATATTTCAACCAAATTAAATAATGGAATTATCAATCCATTCCATTCTTGGATTCTGCAACACCTCGATGATATTTCTTACAACAGTCTGCAGTTAAAACACAAGAGTACTTACTGTAATTTTTCAAACATTCAGAAGTCATTCAGAAGCCATCGAACGCAATATGGTGGAAACAAGTTGTTATCAGATAAATACAAATGACAGCAATGTAATTATTCCACCTCCTAACCCACGCCTCGGATAGTCATCTTCATGCGTCCCACATCAATATTCATTCATCGTCCTGCGATTAAAGGTAGGCGAATTTTGAAGGTTTTTGACGGTTTTTGTTGCAAGTTCCCTGAATCGTTATTCAGCAAATACACACAACGCACTAAGCGTCCTCTCATTGGAATCGATTGTTATAGTTGGTCTAATTTTGTTCAATTCCATATATTTCTTCAAAGTACACTGCTCCGGCAAAATTAAAAAGATGGGCAAGGGTTTGGCAACCGCAAAAGTAGGTTAACCAATAGTATAACTTACCATTGTATTCAGCTGTTAGTAATTTCAACTAACTTTTGAGGTTGATGAATATCTTCCATACCGCATGAACAATGTACGATTCATCTTCATTTCCACAGAGACCTAAGACGTATCTACCAGCGAAACCGACAGCTGAGGGCGGGGGCGTTAGTCTTGACCCCAATCACAGTCATTTCATCCTGGTCGATAACGGGACTATCGACAAATACGGAGTCGAGATACCACTGAGGTCAAAATTGGAGAAGCTTATATCCCAACAGAGTCTCTACCCCGGAAGTAAGTATTGAACTATTCCCTTGACATTTCGCGTCATTTGGCATTTGGCAGCATTCGCTATCGATATCAATTAGGTTTTTGTCAACTTGCCTATTTGTTTTGTTTCCCAAATAGGGCTCTTGCCGTCTCTTGAGGAAATAGTATGCGTCGCAGGCGAATATGTTGCACTGGAAAATGCATCATACATGCTCGTAAACCTGTGAATACAATCACGCTCCCAATGTCCATGAAACTTTGTTCACTTGGAAGAATGTTAGTCGAACAGCAATTGTGGCGATAGGTTTGTTGTGTTTGTTTTTATTCCAACATTGATCAACCGCGGGTGTACGGTCGAGACACTTCCAATTATAATCAGCAGAATTATATAATCGATATTCTACAGTTGACCTAATGTCATTGCGTTTAAAATGAGTAGCGTGGCCACCACTACCGGCAGACATTACTGTACTTTTGTAAGGCATTGTTTTGATGTCCCTACCAGTCCAATCGCTCTTCCTTGAACTCCCTATCCCCATCCTTTCTCGTACGCCTAGCTTGCAAGCTGAGCGACTCGTTTCCATAACATTTAGCATTTCAACTATTTGCCCGCGATCCTTGGCGATCGTGTGCATAATTTGATCCCTCCAGACAGACGAATAGGACTACTACTAACGGACAATGTGTCCTGTTACATAATAGTAACGATACTATAAAATCCAGTATTACACATACATGGCAGAGGAAGAGCGCTGCTGCGTATAAGGATTGAATATCTGAAGATAAGAAGGGCCCAAGTCCATGGCAGGAAACAGTGTCCCTTTTATTAATGATAACCAATCAACTGCTGGATTACCGAGTAACTAGTCCATGTGAATGTGGTTGTTGATCAATATAATTCACGTGATTGTCTATGATAATTCACGTGATTGTCTTCACCCAGTAGGGTGAAGTTTATGCCGTACTTGGGCTCTCCTCATAATCATATAAGAAAACATAAAACACATGTTCTCCTATGACCAAATGAAACCTTGATTTGAGTTCTAATAATGAGAATAAAACAGAATAAAAAACATATTACTTCCAAGCCTCAGATAAATCCTGCCATTCTGCAATCGAGTGTTGGAGTGGTGGCGCTACGTCAGAATAATTGTGAATGTAACAAAGGCCCGAGTCCACGAGTTGGATCTGTATGGAAGAAAGATGATCAGAAACACAATATATGGTGACTTGGACCTGTCTTTCACGAGAGAAATGTCATCTTACTCAATTCCCTCCTCACACACATATGGTAGCCCCACACGATAGCAACTATGATATGGGTTCATCTTCATTTGTCAGGAGTGGTGAACTTGGTCCTTCCTGAATTCAGGGTTCAATTGAAAAAAACATACGCATGTTCGATCAGTGCTTCTACAATATTCAGAACTGACCTATATTTGTCAATTTATTAGATATTATAATTAAATAATTCAAAATCGAATCCAATTTCCAGTCTTTGCTGTACACAGTTTAGGTTTTTTGAAACTTGAAATCGCATACAACAGGGAAGAGAATGGAAAACACAGTACATGTATAACCCGCTCACAAAGAAAAGATCGGAAAGAAAATAAACTGTTTTTTGCATGCCTATCAATAATTTTCGTCCAGTTGACAAACATCTGTTCGTATAGGTTCCGCATCGATAGACCAACCAGGTTCAAAACTCATAATAATGAGCATGAGCTTCTCTTTGGGAACTAACCCCACGCAATTGGATAATTTACCATGGGAGCTATAGCATCGCAATTATTCATTAGGTTTGACATTTAACATTTATGCTTGGTCACACACAATTTGATTATTGGAATGTCAGGATTACTCGGTATCTGTAACCAATAGGAGAAGAATAACCTTTAGATAGCATGACAAAAACCAGAATGTAAATCTCAATAATTATGGTATTGTCAAGGTATTGCTGGTGCCCCACATTACATTGCTCTCCAGGTTCGAACCATAATGTCTATTTTTTCCTGGAACTTCCAGCATGCACTCTCTAATACACCATAGTATTTGCCTCTCACTGAGTGATGTGTCTTCAACTGTGTGGATTTCACTTATAATAGCGTACATGGCTGTGGCTGGTGTGAAAGAAAAAGAGAAATATGTACTTTCCAACATTCATGTCTGATTTTTCAGAACTTTCAGCACGCATATTTTTACAATAATTTCCTGTGTATGCTGAACGTAATCTCTCATCCTAACAATGAATACAATTGGTTTTATTCCACGCAAACAACAATCGTATGGATTCGGGTTCACAGCGTATCGTAGGATATGTAGCCAAAGTTGGGAAATTTATACAACATTATTAATTCAACCACTCTAACCCATGGCGCCACATTTGTTCGCCAATTTAGCATTGGTGAATGAAGTCATGTTACCGAAGAACTGTTTATCATCCAAAACTGTTAAAGTGAATTATTTATTAGGAAGTATTGAACATTGCCATCAGGATTAACAGTCCACATTACCATATTCGATTTCCTCTTACGAATTGTCGTTCAACAGTTCGACTGGACAGAATATGTAGACTTGTAGTTGATCGCAATTGGGGTCAGTACTTGTAGATTTTTTATTCCTCCATATGTGAAAAGTGCAGAGTTTCTTCAGCGAAGTCAATGATTAGCTAAACATTGTGTGCATTTTTCATTCGAATCCGGTCCACTATTCTCGGTGACAAGGTTTTAAAAGCGGCTTCTCAACAGATATTTATCTTTCCCCGTGATGTCATGAAAACATTGCGTAATAATAGGTCTGTCTCATTTTCACTATCTCATCAACTGAATGTCAGACTAGTTTGGCGACAGATTTTCTCATTATACTAATCAGATGGAATCATAATATTTGATGTCATGTTTCACACTTCCATTGACATTCAACACACAAAACCTGCCCGCGTATCATTAAAAGCGTGTGCATGCATAAAATTCGGAAGGGGATAAGCACAATGATACATCTCTTGGTAGCTGTGGAAAAATACTGTGCGTTGTAGGACTAGGATGATAAAAAATAGTTCCGAACTACTTATAGAGCGATAACTCTCAAAAGTTATTTGCTCTGCTCTTTGGATGACACTCTTTTCTTCCTCGTCAGTTGGTCTGGTGTGGACAGTCTTGTATATGAAAATCTACGATGTTATCTGAATTCACCTTCATTGACCAATGATGACCTTGAAATTACCTTTGCAATTGTCAACACCTGATGTTTACTATACTTTTGAGTAATTTCACCTTCAGTGTTTCTGATGACCCTTACATGACCTTCGGCATTTTCCCATTAAATGTTTACTGTAGGCTATATCAACTTCTCGTTAATGTAGCAAATGTTAAAACCTAATCATAAATCAGAGAAGTTACCTATCAATGATATTCGCAGATGATGACTTCAAATGACATTATGATTGCCGCAAGTATAATACTTTTCTCGTAATTCCTGCACAACTCATTCCAATGAATCAATAAATCACAATTGACCATAACTTATACCACTACAAATTTGTGAATATGTGACAGCCGGGATACAGTGATATTATAAGCTAATGACAGTTCACTGGCACAAACCCTCGAAGCCCACGGTGATAATGAGAGGACATACCTCTTTTTTCTGGGTCAATTGTGCAAAACTAATCTCCGCAGATTTCTGTCATGATCGTTTTGTGGACTTTTCAAATCCCTTCTTACAGTGTAGAACAACAACAATTCATCCAAGAAATCTGCAGCTGAAATGAAATTTTCCCACCTCACTCAAGTTTATGAATGATGCATGTTTATATGACGCAAGTAATCACATGTGCTGATGGCATGAACAACGTGAACAACACTCGAAGAATGTTTATGGGAAGAATCGTGCTGGAGTGTCCGACAAACCGACGATCGACGTATTCACCATAGAACCTGTCAACGTTATTATTTATATAATATATCTGGAATGATTTCCCACATTCATAGGTTCGGAGGCCAAACAGCTAGCAATCATGCGTATTGATACGCTGAGCTGAAAATTACTCTGCCCAATGTGTCGCCAGTAATTAGGTTCGAAGATCCTCGTTTACACTTTTGGGAGCACTGATTGGTCGTTGAACAGTTGTGAGGTTGAACTTGTGATTATTAGTTATGGTGAAACTATTCTTTATGAGCGAGCTTATCAATGATTACTCGTTCATTTAGAACGAATACGAAATCACTCTGAAGATGCTAATCAGGGCCTATATGCGTTATAGTTTATATAGTTTCCAATCTGTATTATTGGCCCCAAATCCCAAATCCCCTGATGAGAGATCAGTCCAGATTGCCGGAAAGAAATGTATACAACCTCCTCCATCCACATGGGGCTGAATGGTGCTGGCTGCAGAAAGATCACATGGGTTAGTTAGTTGGGTTTAACAAATCTAGTGACAACACGCAATAAATCCTAGTTATGGCCAGCGGCGAGCATGTACTGTTTAACGGACAGAGAGACGTGATGTCTTGCAGGAATGCTCACCCTCGTTCAGCATAACAACACCACTGATAAATGTTTCAGTTAGCTCTGTTCACTTCCACTTGTATGCTGTTAACATATGCTGATGAACACTGATTGAATCTATTTACTGCGTGAGTAAGTGCTGTTTGCATGGCATTCGTCGTGAAATTCGTATCCGATCAAAGATGGAAGGGGTCGAGGGAGATGTTTGACAAATGGATCAATCTGATCATCCAGACAGAAGGGAGGACATTCAAGCCATACCCGAATATGCCCCTTACATCGATCTTGAGAACATGTTTTGCTGAGGGGTCTAGAATGAGAGCATTTGCAAATCGACCCATCAAGAGCATGCAGAAAAGTCAAGGTTTCCGGACGATTTCTTGTAGATTTGGTGACAAGACAATTTTGAATCTGGTGGGGACTGACCCGCGGCTGTACAGGTGTGATTTCATTGTTCATATTTTGGAAACCTCAATGCGCATGTTCCTGCGACGCTTCGAGTTTTTCTCCACCATCTCGTTGAGGCTAACCCCCCAAAATACACAATATGTTTCCCGTCTGAGCCTTAAAAAGAGAACGACGAGGGGCGATTTTTATTTGTTTGTTTATGTACCATTCCCACAACTCAGATCTAGCAAAATTAAAACAAATCGTGAACAAGATTCTGGAAAATATTGAATCTCCAATATTCCGAGTGATATGATGTCCTTCAAATGGTCACACGCTGTCTTGAAATACTTGCTCTTGCAAGGCTGTGGATGAGGTTTGTCTTGGAACCATTTTGAACAAGTTATCAGAAGCGGGGGTGGGTATGTTATTTTCTTTACTTCGGCCAAATCACAGTCTCACCTGGATGGACGTCCTGGCATGTTGGGGTTCGTGTTTACGAATCGAGCATCGGGGTCGGGAATTTGAAACATAAAAGAGTGTTCATGGATCGGTAATGGATCAAGCCAGGTCGATGCACCTGGTGATTGCTCAATAATATACGCTGTTCAATTATAGTCATCATCATGTATTGTTAGTGAATGAAGGCGTGTGTTGACGACATTAGGTGGGTTTGCCCCGAACGGGTCAACTGACGTATTATCCTTACAGAACTGTATCATCATGATAATATTTCATTGCACGATGAAGTGCTATGTGTGGTTATTCGAGTTCAGTTCGAACACCTGTGACGGTACGCATAGGCAATAAACACAATGCCAAGTTACCTAATATATTATCGTGGGTACTCAAATAGTTAATTTGCTTTACTAGACCTATATATTCTAAGCGGGCTCGACCATTTGTTTACCCAATTTGTGGACATTTCCTAATTGATTTTTCGAAAGGGGTAATTTTAAAACAGAATTAACATTTCTAGAGCTATCATATGCCAACTCTCAGATGGAATTCTCAAATGGTCTCAATTTTTGTCCCCTTGGAAAATTCCCACTTGTTGTGTTCCGTTACAGTTGGCATAAA
Source organism: Pentamera pediparva (assembly GCA_025400115.1). NCBI lineage: Eukaryota > Metazoa > Echinodermata > Holothuroidea > Dendrochirotida > Phyllophoridae > Pentamera > Pentamera pediparva. The sequence continues at coordinate 8,960 of JAODTT010220960.1, forward strand.
CAATGTTCAATTATTCTAGTCAAATTGAATAGAATACTTATCAGATGGGCCTGTTCCATTCCTGACTTCAGGCTGGTTAGTTTGGTTAGCAATACAGGCATCAAACTTAAATCAAATACAACAAAGGACATTGGCACCAGCACATCAAAATGAAGTGCTATTGCACCATGCATGCAGTAATACTTGGGTTGATTTTGCGCTTGGAATTACTCGTATCTCAAGCTTGCAATTTAGGAATGGTCATGAACCTCTCTATGATAATGGCTAGTCATGTGCATATTCTTTGTAAATCTGCTCTGTATACGCATGATAGGGAACATTTTGCAATTCCTCGATCGGAAGACTATCACCATTCTGATCCATGCTTTTGTTACATATGGGCTGGATCATTTTTTTCTGTCTTCCCGACAACCTAATTGACAAGATTCAGTGAGTGCACGGCTTATTCTCTGTGTTTCTAGTCATGTGCACATCATTGCTCCATTGCTCTACCGTCTCGACTGGCTCCCAGTAGGGCAGAGGAATGCTTCCAAAATCCTTCTACTTACATATAAGGTAATTAACTGCATGGCTTCTGATTTGATCCCAGAGCTTGTTCAGCTCCATGTTCCTCTAGAGTTCCAACTTCAGCCAGCATATGAGCAACGGCTTAAGATCTCCGTACGCCTTTCTGCTGAGTTTATGGACGCCATTTATGGAATGGCCTTCCTAACTCCATCCGCTTGGCTCCGTATGTGGCTACCTCCGATTATCGCCTTTACTCTGCATTTTCTCTCTTATTGATTCTTCTGTGCCGTATTTATTGTGTGTTGTTGCCTCTGTTTTTTCTCTGGAATTCTCTCCCTGTTCTTCTTCTGTTTCGGTTTTAGGTTAACTTCGTAAATCGCTTAGACGCTTCTTGCATTGGGCGCTCTACCAAGTCCTTATTATTGATTCCTCGGCTTCAGTCGAGAGATCTATGTAGTCATGTCGTATGTGTGTGTGTGTGCCTGTTTGCGTATGAAACGCTCTGCTCGTAATCACGATGACTCAACCCCACGTTGATGGATGGTATATGGGTTCGCCATATTGAGTACATTATCCCTATTGTATTGGGGTCAGGTCGGAGGTTATGTGAGGTCACCAGTGGTCGAAGTCCGAAAGTCTCAAAGTCTAGAACGCTCGATCCGATCAAGCTGGAATGTGGTGTGTAGCTTCCCTATGGGTAGTACACGAACACTATTGTTTGTGGTGTGGACCGAGGGTCATTTTCGAGAGAAATTGAACATTTTGAAAAATTTATATTTTGGCGAATGTTGGCTTGTTAACACGATAACTCGACCCCACCTGGATGGTTCAAGTGGATGGTCAAGAGTCATGTGAGGTCACCAGAGGTCGAAGACCAACAAACCGTATAAATACGAAACGCTTGTCCGAAACGCTTGGTTCGATCAAGCTGAAATTTGGTGTTTAGCTTTCTTATGGGGAGTACAAGAACCTTATTGTTCGAAGTTTGGACCGGGAGTCAATTTTGGGAAAAATCAAAATTGTGAAAAATTAATATTTCGGCAAATTTTGGCTTGTAAACACAATAACTCGACCCAGATGGATGAGGCTCATACTTGGTAGGTATGTTTCATTGATTTTTGTCAGAATTTACTGTGTAGCTTTCTTGTTGAGAGTACAGGAAGCCTATTGTTGTTGATGAGCACTGGAGGTTTCAGGGGATGCTGGGCATTTGTGAAAGATTGATATTTTGGCCTAATTTGGCTCGCAAACACAATGACTCGACTTCACCAGCTGATACTTCCCCATGGTAAGTGAATTATACTGATGGGGTCAGGTCAAGGGTCATCTGAGGTCAACATCGGTGAAACTGTGTAGACACAATGTAGTCCAGAATACTTGGTTTGAGCCAGTAGAATTTTGGTGTGGTGTAACAGGTGGGAGGTGAAATACATTATTTCATTCTCCAGAAATCATGCAGCCCTTCCTCCTAATAAAGTGATCACAAATTCAACAACAAAGTCAATATCAAACGGTTATGTGCAATTACCCATGCACTAATAGAATGGTCCCTCATAGGTATGTGGTCATCTACCTTTTAAGCAATTAGCTGACATGTTAACAACATCGACAGCGTTTCAACATTGGATAATAATACACGGTACTAACAGCCGACCATCACTCTGCAGGTTCATAACAGTGATTCCTGTTCCTGCATGATGAGTGCATGATCTCTATCGTCTTTGGGTCAGATCAGGGGTCATATGAGGTCACCAGAGTTCAAAGTCCAGAATGCTTGGTCTGAACACTGTGGTGTCACAGTGGGAGGTGAAATGAATTATTTTATAAACTCCCAAATCATGAGGCTTCCCCTTGTATTCATGTGGTCACAACAGAGGTGTTAATATGAAACGATAGCATGTATTACCCATGCAATGATCGAACATGAAGGAGTCGATTGAGCTCACTGTTATAGCGATATAAAATTACCCGTGCCATAATGGAATGGTCCTCCATGAAGGGTGGGAGCTTACTGCTATGGTGATATGAAATTACTTATGCATTAATCGAACAGTTCTACATATCGGCGTGGCCTCATTGTTATAGTAGGTGACAATTACCTATGCGATAATCAAGCAGTCCTCCCTGATGGGTTGGGCCTGTTTTAATCTGGGACCTGTGAGATATAAACCTCCATTACTTCTGGAAATGAAGAAGTCTCAGTAACGTGTGGTCGTTTCCTTTTTGGGAAATTATCTCATTTGGGTCACCAGAGGTCAACGTCTTATTGAAGGGAAGTCAACAATGCTTAGTCCAGTAAGGATGACACTGTGTACTAGGTAGTGCTTTCTCATGTTATGTACAAGAAGCTTATTGTTTCCTTTTGTCGAGATGATGTCAGTGTTGGTACACAATGAGAACTTTGTGTAGGATTGTGTGTATATATATGTCCTTAAATGAGTTCATGATCACATGTATTCTTGTGTATGGTCATAGGTTATCAGACATGAGTCAAGGAATCACTTAGCTTTCCGACTTTCTGGTTGTTATTATTGCTTCACGAACATATTAGTGGCACTTGCCTTAACAATGCCTATCTGTTACATGGCGATGGCAGAGCACACTGCATGTCCCGCCCTAACATGTTTCAATAGGCTGCCTTGACTACTCCTGTATTTGTCAGATCTGATAAGATATTACCAACCACAAAGCCCAGCTTGGGGATACCAATGTATTTCCCATTATGATTTTCCTCGAGGAGTTTTGACTGTAGAGAATGATTTGAACTACCCCGTTATTCAAGGGAACGTTTTGGTAAGCTTGTCGACAATTTGCATAGATTGCAATGTTCCTAATACAACAAAAGATGTTGTGGAGTATATTTCATACACGTCCCCCTAGCGAATGGGACCTGTTTGATCACTGCCGCTCTTATTCACTGACGCAATTCATTTTGACCAGTGAAAATGTGTTACTGTTGGTTGGAAAATAAATCATTCGTTACTTTCAAACAACGTCAAAAAACGCGCTGTTATGAACAATATTCTATCAACCGCCATCGATGTTAGAGACGACGCAACAATCCTTTCCTGTGCGAAAAAGCATTACCGATTCGATTATGAAAACTACGTCCGTGATATGTTTGTTCGCCATATCTGACACGCATAGAACATTTTGGAACATACCACCTCAACTCTGGCCTCTCTATCAGAGCTAAGAAAAAATCGATGAATGCGAATATGTCCTGCGGTCATCACTCAGAATGGGTTCTCTGATCTCCCTCGCGAGCGAGCCATGCGAACAGAACGCCTCCCGCTGTGACGTGCCAAGGAAACTTCGATGATGAGTGGTGGAGAGGATTCTAAGGGCAACTGGTTTTCGGGCTATTTAAATTTGAGGTCATCCTTCTTAAGATAAATTATCAGGTTATCAGGGGTCTAAGTCCAGAGTGCCCAATTCGTTTTCGTTTATGGAACTTCTACTTAGTGATTGTCTCTATTATTGATATGTAGTTCTCCCGGGATCACTGAAAAGCAAAGAATGTGTGATGGAGAGGCTACTGTGAGATAAGTGCTGCGCTCACGGATCGAAGAGAGATGGATATCACTCCGGAACAGAATCGAGTTGATGACGACTGGCTTCAGGTTCAGATATTGTTTTTTCCTCAACTTACCATTTGGTATCATGATGGTTAAAACTAGCGACAATGAAGACGTTGGCATAGTGGTTGACATCAGAGGAGTGAGTGAGTTACAATAAACATGTAGGAAAGGAGGGGTCAGTAGGGCAAATTAAACTTGTACATCCCTAACAAAGCAGGCAAAATGACATTCAGCTGTGCATGGGGGGCGCAAAAGCTTCTCGCAACTGTAGGATGAGGGGCGCAAAAGCTTCTCGCAACTGTAGGATGAGGGTCTGTAATCTGATTAGGAGGGAGAGGGGTGAACATTTCCTCCGGTAAGAAGACTGATGTAAAAAAAATATACGGATACAACTTGATGTTATAGTTGCGTTATTTTTCATGGGGGCGCATGTACACAATTGTTAGAAACACACCAAATTTGAAGTTTTTCAGACCAGGCATATTTGACCTCTGTTGACCTCAGATGACCT
>JAODTT010222070.1:0-26509 GCA_025400115.1 Pentamera pediparva
GTTGGTCAGTTGTCGTGGCAACGGTGGTGACTGTTGAGGTGTCAGGATAAAGACACATCAAAATACTTAGGTTCACGAGAACATGTGTACGATGATCCGACCCGTGAGTATACTGGGTTCTTCATCAACGAGAGAGTGATAAAGGGAATATAGGCTATGCGGAACCCGTGTTTTCTCCGTGAATTTGTTAAAGATAATTCTGACAACTGACTTCTAGAGTGACAGCTGATTGACTACGGTTGGAAGTTACAAATAACTATTACAAATAGATGTGTTCAACGACCGATATGATGCACACTACGTAGTCCATGGAAAAGCTGATTCCTGAGAACAATCCGGAATTCACATAACATAGCATAGGTGGTATGCGTGGTACAATATTAGAATTGAACTAACACATCACTATCCAAGAAAATAATATCCTATGAATTTCGTAAAACACCAAAACATCGAATGGCACAACTGCTGAGTTTAGTTTAGTGAGAAAGGGTAGGGAAGAACATGATCTTCGTGATACCATACTATCCCAAGAAAGATGAAGAACCTAGGGCCTGAAAATCACCACACAGTTCGTAACATACAAGCGAGGACCGTTCTTAGAGGCGTTCAAATCAACATCTACTGGACGTCTATCTTACTAGTTGAGCACTCTCTGCGATGAGAAATACTTTGAATGTCTAATCTGCAGCGTTTGTCACAATGCTTAATTAGGGCGTCGACTCCTATTGTTAGTAACAATAGACATTCAACACATATGCTAAATGAAGGAAAGACAATCGAGTCCATGAACAATTTTGAAAACCTAAATTAAATCACCCCGAATTCGCCTCAGCTCCATCGAAATCAGACCGAGACGCCCAAATCTTTTCTCGCAAGGCAAACAGACAGCTAACTATTCATTAATCACTCTTTTGATAGTTCATATTCAACTGCTCATTTGTCGTGGTGAGAAAACTTGAGGTAGGATGTCACTGGTTGCTTAGACAGCCTGACAACATTATCTTTATTAGGAGAACTACGGTGATGATTATTCAGGGTTCGATGTTCCCAAGGTTTAATGTTCCCAAGGTTCGATGTTCCCAGGATTTGAGCCTGTTCCCGAGCACGGTCGCACAGTACCAATGCGAGAAGGATCCGAGTCGATTCCTTCGATAGGTTCTTACCAAGCTTCTGCCCGGCGCACCCGGCTGGGCGTTCGATGAAAACATTGGGAATTTGAAAACCCGTATCCCGGTTAACATATGGAACATCAAACCATGTGAACGTTGAACTCTGGGGACATTGGACCCTGGGAACATCGAACCCTGGGAACAATGAACCCTGGGAACATTGGACCCTGGGAACATCGAACCATGGGAACATCGAACCATGGAAACATTGACATAGCCCCCACATATCAAGTATGCGCTTGATCCATCCAGATGGGGTCAAGTTATTGTAGTAACAAGCCCAAATTGTTAACTCGGTCTCGGTCGCTACTTGTAGTCCCCAAGGTCGATACTTTTACGTATGAACAGCGCCGCTTTGATAAATGTGCGGCAACTTCATGGAACAAATTGACTATGGGTGTCACGTGTGCTAACAGTGTCCAAAATTGTTGAGAGAAAAGTTAAAGCGACATTTTTTACGTCTGCATTTTTATTAGGCGTTTCACATTGTACTTTTGTCTTTTATCGTATTCTATTTTTGTATTGTACAGCGCCTTAGGGCAATTATTTTGGTTAGTTGGCCAATTTAGTTGGTCAATTTTTCACAATTTTCATTCGTTCAGTTCGACCTCTGGTGACTTCAGCTGACCTTTGACCCTACCCAAAAACAATAGGGATCATGAACTCATTATGGGGAACTCACATACCAAGTGAGAGCTTGATTCATCTAGGTGGGGTCGAGTTGTGTTAACGAGCCATAATTGGCCAAAAAGTCACATTCTTCATTTTTTCCCAAAAATTACCCCAGTCTACATTGAAATCAACAGGATTATCGTATGTAGGAGAGCTACATACTGGTGTTCAACCTGATCAGACTGAGCATTCTGGACTTATCGTGTTGACGAGGTTGCCAGAGTCTTGACCTCTGGTGAACTCAAATGACCTCTAACCTGACCACAAAATGAATCATGTACTAATTATGGGGAACCCACATACCAAGTATGAACCTGATCTATCCAGGTAGGGTTGAGTTATCGTGTAAACAAGCAAGGCGTCACATACACACACATACATACACACACAGATACTGATATGACTGCATAGTTTCCTCTGACTTCGTCAAGGCATAAAAAACGCCAAGCATCACTTTGCACTCGGACCATTTGAAAAATAAATTTAGATCCCTGTGCAGCATTCTTACCCAATGCGACCTCCCTGTACATGTCACACTTAATGTCGGTATACTGGCAAGTTTTTGCTGCTTGTGGTAAATATATCTATATTTAATATATCACCAGTAAAAACTACCGACCATTTGATCGCTTGATAATCTAGGTGTGGTTGCAAAGGAAAACTTCTCACAATGAGTCCCATCTCCTAGGTATGATGTTTTTCATTTCAATTGAAGCATGTCCACGAATACCACGTCGATGTTGGAGCCGTTCAAATCAAATATCATGTCCATTAGTATCGAGTGCAGCTGAATAGTCGAGTAGCACAAGAACAACCAATTTTCCACTATCTAAGCATACATATAAAATATATGAGGACATGAAGATAGTGATGTCCACCTGGAACCCGAGTCCTACTTACCTCAGCATGCAGTTCAATGTTCAACTGAATAGATGCATCATTTACGTAATGGTCGGATCATAGATTACGTACATTTGTTTTCAACAGTTGTTTTCAACGTGAGCGTGCGTATCCGATTCTCACTTCACATATGGTTCAGTGAATATATGCAGTCAAAAGTTGAATCGCCTGTTGAATGGCCTAAATGCGAAACAGCTCTCTGTGGCAGTAAATGGTACCTGGTCACAACAGTTGGTAACAAACAACAGTTAGCTAAGAAGTTAGCTAACTTATGAAAGATGTCAAGTTTATTCTCCAGTCTTGGTTATCGGTATTCATATAGGTCCAATATAGTCACAGCATCACAGGTATGATGTGCATTGTATATGTTGCGTATAACATGTTTCTGTAACATATTCAGGTCATTGAAAATGTCCAACTTCGAACGAAGGAATTGTCCTATTCACCACAGATTCCTGCAGTGCAAGCTTATCAGATGTTTAAAAATCTCACAGTCAAGTTTTATCATGAGGAATTACCCCGATGGCTTCATTTTTTTCAGGCAATTCAGTGTATGGATGGTATTGATAAATCAGTTTCAGCATCTGAAACTAAGTTGATTCGAGATGATTTTGAAAAATAAATAGGCATTAGCATAAGCTGTATAGTACTCACAATGTGCTAGCTAGGCTAAGTTAGATGACGTTCCACGCCTAAATACACAAGTACCAGGTTTAACTAACGGCTTACAGTGTATTGTTCAGTCGGGAGGCGCTGGGTTAATTTCCTATCGCTGTTATACTCAGTCATACGATTTGAGATGGCGCCTACACGTGTATATAACCTACATTGCGTCTAGGCGCCATTTTAGATGGTATGACTGCTCTGAAGTCGCCAATTTCTACCGATAGTCCACGAGTTGCTACGGCACCAGACGAACATACGATATGGACATGACAAAACTTAAATTGTGAATTGTTGTACCCTTGGTTCAGGAGCAGTAACCGCGGCAGCGAGATCATATTGCCCACGTTGCCCAGTCTCGTGTTCATCTGCAGGTCCGGGGTTGGCCAGTTGTTGTGGCAAAGGTGGGGACTGTTGAGGAGTCGAGACAAAGACACATAAAAATACCTAGGGGTTCACGAGAACATGTGCACGATGATTCGCTCTGTAAGTACACTGTTTTTTATCAATGGGTGAGTTATAAAGGAGTATAAGCGAAACCCGTGTTTTTCCGTGATTTTTTTGAAGATAATTTTGACAAATGACAGAGACAGTGACAGCTGATTGACTTCGGTTGAAGGTTACAAACTGCTAAGTATAGTTTAGTAAGAAAGGGTCAGGAAGGATGTCGCAATGCTCATGGTGACGACTCCTGTTATTAGTGATAATATAAATTCAACACATATGCTAATTGAAGGAAAGACAATTTCGAAAACCTTAATCGAATCACCCCGAATCCGCCTCAGCTCCATCACAGTCAGACCGAGACGACCCAATCTGTTCTCGCAAAGCAATTCTTTCAGACAGCTAACTATTCAGGTATCATTCGAAAGTTTATATTCAATTGCTTATTTGTCGTGAAGTAATACTTCCTCACATGGGATCTCACTAGTTGCTCAGACAGCCTGATAACACTAACTTTATTAGGAAAAATAAGGTAACGTTTATTCATGCTGATATTTCAATCAACTGTCCTAGCACACTGATAACAAGGTTTCGAGGAAGAATTCAAATATAACATTAGATCTTACTCCGGGAGCGGTGCGATCGTAAAAACCGTCTTCTTTTTGCTGCTTGTGGTAAATATATCTATATTGAATACACCACCAGTACGAACTTTATTTAGGTGTGGTTGCAAACCAATGAGAACCAATTACATACGAGGAAACGTATCGTCAAGACATTTTCTCACCGAAGTATAAAAGATCAAGTCCGCCTTCCTAATTCCTGCATTCAACGGCTGCGACATTTCGAAATGGCACGTCTCCCCTGGAAGTGGTGTTGCCATTTCAGATCTCTTCATTTCAAATGTTCGGACGATCTCCTCATCCACAAGTATGTCTTCATACGGTATGGTCTGTTCGAAGTAGACACAAATGTACTTTATGTTTTCGGACGAACACAACTATTTGTTCGGAGATATCTTTTTTCGTAGGGTCGGGAAAATACAAAACAGATTCGCAGTCCGGACATTCCGGAATTTAACATCGAATTCCAATCAGTTAATTTAAGGTATTCGTCTACTGGTAATACGCTCAAATGAATCAGCGATGTTCTACCATACAGCGCGGGTAAATGGAGTTTTCCTGGTCACCATCTTCTATAGCCACGGGACACGGTGAGTTCGACAAACCCGTGTATTCTCGTGTATTCCGTTGTATTCAATGATTGGGTGGTTATTGCAAGGTTTGTTATTCCCATGGTTCAAGGTTCCCAGGGTTTGATTTCCTCAGGATGTGCTGATGAAGAGAAATACCTGCTCAATGCAAAGTCAATACAAAGTTTACCTTTTTCAAAACTCTCTCACACGAGAAGTCTGTTTTGAATGAAAATTCACAGGATTTGTGGGAACATATAGATGCATGCATTGATCGACTCCAGTGATGAAAATTACCTTGCATTTTCACTGCGGGAGGAATAAAAAGTCAGCAATTACTGTGCAATTCAATAGCGACATCTATTTGGGTTCCCCTTGTGACGTCAATGGACCCAAGCAATTAATGTAGACAACAAAAGAACGGAATTAGTTCGGAACTTAAAATTTGAGATTTAGGGGTTATGAATTACGCTCTCTTCGTCTATGTAAGTTTCGAAACGATTCGGTGCAATCTAAAAAGTGTTGGTTTTTCACTTCATTTGGCCTTTAATGACTTTACGGAGATACTAGTAGCCCCATGAACACTTATTCCCGATATTAAATCTTTCCACAGCTGTGACGGACAGCCAATCAGAAGAATGCACAGAAAGGAATGGTATAGATACCATTGACCCGCTGAAATAATACCGTCCAACGGGCCCTGCAGCAAGGAATCGTGACACAGGTTTGTGTTTTGTTTACTGAAGGATCAAAATTTCACCCAGCCAGTTTAGACCACAGGTTTGTCACCGAAATTTGTGTCAACTGATTTTTCCGTGTTTTCTCAGGTTGCCAAGGTCAAATTGCAATGTGGAGAAGATGTAGAATGAGTACCCACAGGTTTACATGTGTTTATGTGTGTTCCCAAAACGAATTTTCCCTCTGAATTTCCTAACGTCCCCTTTACATCGTTAGTCAGCGATGGCACTTAATACATATCCTGATCACGAAAATCAATTTAGAGAGACTAAGCACTCTAACCGTTCGAACCAGAGATGAACCTTCGTGGTCCAATGGAAATATTTTAGAATGTTTAATTCAGCCAACCTAGGATTGGCGATTACCAGTGGCGAGAAGGATCATGTTTTTCCCATTAGCAATCAATCCACAAACGATTTTTGTCCTATTCACTTGCAGCGTTTGCAATGCTGTTTTCAAATATTCCCTATGAAGTAAAGGGTTCTTAGTAGAGTTAGTACCTTTGTCCTTTGTTGTCTGGCTGCTGTATTTTCGTAGCTTCGGGGATGAAGAGGCCACATGGGCCCTCGCTCATATCCTGGATGTATTACGTTCTGGCTGCCAGCGCTACTACCTGGCACATTGTCACAGCAGGTGGTATGAACAACGTGAGAGTCATCACTGACTGGGGGAGCTACTGTAGGCAGCTAAAATGCTTCGACTCAACGCCCGATTGCATTGTACGCATTGATCCGTGTTTTTGTTGTGGTTCCCAGCTGTCGGTCGACGTCTTGGAGAAGGAATGGGCGCCACCAAGTTCCCTACTAGCTCACTGAGAGGACATGACAGAGAAGCTGAATATTCACACGCCAGATCCGTCGTGACAGGATTGCCAAAAGCTGTGCGTTCCACTGATTCACTCCAGGATGGGCGTGATGGGTAGACTACTAAACGAAAATACGCTTAAACTACCAACAGATGGAGTTATCTTTGGCACCTGTTTTCTTTACGTTTGCGGCAAGATGTGAGAGCTGACTCGATGACACTGTGATATTATTGGGCTTTCTGGAGTCAATGGCAGTCCATACAATGGCCATAAAATGTGGTTATCCGGGGAATTAATATACCAGCATGGGAGGATTTCTACTGTTCAGCAGTAGAATGCGGGTGGGATCATCAGGTGTACCCCAATCTCCAGACGAATCCTCTCCAACCGCATCTCGGTCAGACCTAACAATATCATTCGTATTTACGCTCCAGTTGCATGATCCCGAAGGAGGATTATAGTCCAAAGAGATCGGAATGCTAATGTTGACCCAGACCGACGCTTATCAGAAGTGAGCTGGGACAGTCGGAAATTGGGCAATCGGTGACACAAACGGCAGAGGCCTGAGACTACCGGGGTTTGCCAAAAAGCCTTCGCCTGACGCTGGCGAACCTTTCTCCGAGGCACAAACTCTCCATAACTGCAACCGGACACTCACCTAATGGCAAAGTCCTGAACCAGGTTGAGTTTATACTGGCACTCCATCGCCTCAAGTCCAACATCAACACAGCCAAAGCCAGGACATTTCCTGGCAACAACATCGGCAGTGACCATTTGATAGGATCAAGCGCTCTGGACTTAACATGTTTACAAAGTTTTTCGGACTTTGATCCCTGTTGACCTCATATGACTTGTGATCTGACCCAAACAAGATAATGTACTCATAATCGAGAACACATGAGCTTCATCCATCCAGGTGGGGTCCAGTTATCGTATTTACAAGCCTATACTTGCCAAAATATATATAATTTTCACAATTCCTCATTTTCTCCCAACATTGACCTCCGGTCTACCACAAACAATAAGGTTCGTGAACTCCCCAAAGAAAGCTTCACATCAAATTTTAGCTTGATCACAGCGATCGTCCTGGACTTTTCGAACTTTGACCTCTGTCAATCCCAGATGACCTTTGACCTGACCCTAAAACAATTGGGCTCATGTACTCATGTCGGGGAACATACCTACCAGTATGAGCTTCATCTATCGAGGTGGAGTCGAGTTAACAAATTAAAAAAAAAAATCAAGCCAAAATTGACCAAAATTTTCATTTTTTTACAATTCTCAATTTTTTCCCCAGAATCCACCCCCGGTCTACACCACATAAGGAAACTACCCACCACATTTCAGCTTGGTCGGATCAAGCGTTCGTGTTAACAAGGTTTTTTACTTCGACCTCTGGTGACCTCACATGACCTTTGACCTGACCCCAAGACAATAGGGTTCATGTACTCATTATGGGAAACACACATACCAAGTATGAGCTTCATCCATCCAGGTGGAGTGGAGTTATCGTGTTTACAACCAAAATCGACCAAAATATCATTTTTTCACAATTACCCAATTTCGTCCCAAAATTTACCCCAGGACTTATCATGTTTACAAGGATTTCATACGTTGACCTCTCCTGATCTTAGATGACCGTTAACCTGACCCTCAAGCAGAAGGATGCATGTACCCATCACGGGGAACCCACAAACCAAGTATGAGCTTCATCCATCCAGGAGGGGTTGAGTTATCGTGTTTACAAGCCAGGCGTCACACACACACACTGTTATGACTGCATAGATTCCCCGACTGAAGTCAAGGAATCCGAAAGTGAAAGAAGAATCTAAGAGACCAAGCTACACTGCATAACTCACAACGACACTACAACGACTTAAGACAAACAAGCATGAACACGCATGATCAGAAACCTCTCCTTTCTACAATCATACGGCCAAAGTTTGCTGGGTTTGCCTACATAACCATACATGACAGCCTTTCCAAGATAATCCCTCATGGCACTGTCGAGGGCGGACGCAGACGAGGTCATTAAAAAGAAGGCTGGACTGACAACGTTATAGACTGAACGGGCATGAAAGAGGTTGACTGCTCCAGAACGATTTTCATACTACTACAATTCACGCCCCTCATTATCATGCGACAGACGTCTGAAAATGTTTCCGCTTTGCATTGACAAATCAGGAGTAGTTACAAGCTAGGAAATTCTGCTAAAGCCTTTCCCTACCTTATTAAATTAAATAGTTCGTACTCGTCAGCATTGAATATGATCCGCTTGCCGAATGTTCCAAGAATGAACCGTTATGAACCTCTGTCGAAATAACCGCCTCCCCAAACTAACTAATAAATATATGACAATTAGGGCAATGATATACAACAGGTGGTTGAGTAACCGACCATATTATTGTTCGTATTCAGGGCCACAACCATATAGCAATTATCCCAATCAGATTAGGCACATGATACATCTATTGCACTGTTATGTGCAATCATCGAACGCACACATACATGATACATCAACAACGATGATGGCATAGACTGTTATGAGAACACGTCGCATCCCGTTGATAGGAAGCCCCAGCAATTATCACGCGGGCAGAATTTCAGTGGTCACGCGAACTAATGGTATGTAACTTATGCAAGTCACATACGTGTATCGTCTCATATTTGTTGTGGATCCCATTATCCCCAGCGACCCCCATATGTCGCTTGCTGCATTCCATAATAGCCTACATTTTTCTCAGCCTGGTTTGAAATGGTATATTTCGATTTCGATTTTGTTGACAATGACATCAGGTCAAAATATCTGATGTGTTTCTAAGTGGGTGTACTCTAATGCACAAACATTTTCTTCTATATTATGACTACCTGCTTCTCCAGTTTAGATCTCCATGGTCCCCATGTCTTACAGGTGATGACGAGCGGCTTCCTTTCTTCCCTGAACACTCTCATTTCCCACCTGCGCAACACTTCCAAATTTGGGTTCATATTGATATGCTGTGAAAGAAACAAAAGTGCCCTTATTGAGGTCTCAAAATGTTTATTATGGCATGTAGGCTACACGTGACTCTTTTTCCCCGCAGTTGCATTTTCTGTTGCTGGTCACCGGTTAGAAGTGCACATACTCATCCCTGAGTGGTGACCCTTTATGACCTGCTGCCCCCCTCTTCATGCAGCTGTAGTTGATCTTTAGGGTCGTTTAAAAATCTTGCTCAGTATGTTGCTGGGCAGGGCGCGCGCATAATACACTTTGCGCGGAAGATACTGACGAAAACACAAGTGTCACAATCTCGTCTACATTGACAGGAGATCGGCAAGTACAAGCGCTCCGACCGTGTAGGACTGGTCTGGCCGATGAATGAAACTCATGCAGAATTGACTGCAGTGAATTCATGCAAAAGAGGCCGTTTCAAGAGTGAACTCTCATGTTCGTTCATGCAGGCCTGTGTGTGTTCATGATTAGGAGCAGGGGCCCAAAGTATTTGTGAACTATCCAAAGTAACATGTAACCCGGGGTATATCTCCTGCGGCATGACTATTCATTAAAAAAATCGAAAAACGGGAGGGAAATAGAACGTTACAATGTAGATCTAGGGGTGCAGGGGCTCAGTTAGGTGCATGTTGGGGCGACAGACTGTTACCCCTTTTCTTCGGCAATGTTATTTTTTCGTTCGGTAAAAACATATTGAGCGACCATTTAGGCGTTTTTTTCTGGCTAACTCGTCGCTCAGTTAAATCGTAGGTTATTTCCCATCGGTGACCGGATGTGAGGGCGTTTCAGCGGGCGGAGGTTGCTTCTTCCGAGAAAGCTAAGTGGCTTAGTGATTCCTTGACTGTCTTGATGTATGTTACCCTTAAATGACCTTTGACCCGATTCCAAAACATTAGGGATCATGTACTCAAAATGATGGAAATGCATACCAAGTACGACTTTGATGCATCTAGGCCTACTACTAAGTTATTGTTTTCACAAGCCTGATCAACCCGATCATACCAAGCATTCTGGACTCATCGTGTTCACAATGTTTTCGGACTGTGGACTCTGTTGACCTCAGATGACCTTCGACTCGACCCCAAGATATTAGAGATTATGTACTCATAATATGGAACCCACATACCAAGTATGAGCTTATCGCTGGATTCAGCCAAGTTATCTTTTTTCACATTTTCTCATTTTTCACCTGAAATTATCCCTGGTGCACTCCTCATAAGGGAGCTACATACCAAATTTTAACCTACCAAGCACGTCGGCTAGATTCCCAGACTTTAGCGTTTGTTGACCTCAATCCAGGTGGGTTGTAATTGTTAGGCTAATATATGGAGGACAATAATAGTAAGGGGAGCTCCTTTTTGCAGATGAGTTGGCCTACTGGCGGGTAGTAAGGAGGAGCTATGGAGAGAGTGGCTGGAATGTCAACATAGAATGGAACAATGGACTGGAAGTGAACACAACAAGAAAATGAAGTAATGGTTAGCACCAGAAGAGGGACTGAGGTAGCAGCCAAGGACAAGAGCAAAACAACCAAAAGCAGGTCAATCAATTCATGTACCTGGGAATAGCCTTCAGCGATGATGGGGGATCATAATGTGCAGTAAAACCCAGATTTCCAGCGGCGCGGATGTATTAGGCTGCAAACCAAACTGTACAGCACGATCGTGCGATCAGTGCTTTTGCATAGGGCGTAGCATGGGCGGCGATCAGTATGTCCGGTGGGGGACATAATATCAAATGTCCACCCAATATTTGTAAGATTGTGAAGAAGAATCCTACAGTCAAAGTTACTTTAAATATATTTTCATTCAGATTGCCTACATTTTGTGGTTAGAAGGGCAAAGTGCAAACAGATTCGCGATTCGGGCGCAATATTTCGTTCTCTCTCCGGTATGATATGGACGTGCAAAAAGGCGATGGATATAGAGAGGGCGTCCCCGGTTTCAAGGAGAATTGGGTTGCAATGTGATGCACCCCCCCCCCCCTCCCCCACCCCAAGTTTGAGTCCGACATCTCCAACAGGAAGTATTCTCAATGAGGTACCGGTCGGGGCATGACTAAAAAGTGTGCTGCTCAATTTTCAAAACAATGTTTGCGCTACGCGCTGGTAACGTGTGTGGATATGTGCGAAATTGTTCATGTACATACAATGTGTTTTCCACAACGAAAGAATAATCGAGCAACCCACTGCAGCCCAATTGGAAGGGACCCGTACACCTATTGTTGGGGGAAGATCTCCACAAAATTCTGTCAGGGAATGCCACAGATTCGTACGAAGATATACAGAGTACACAAGGATTGCCCGAATCTTTGGGGGAATGTCCAAACAAGGTTTTTCAAAAATAAATTTGAGCAAATGTCCGTTTCTAATTGGCAATATGCCATGCCCCTGTGGTTCGCAAAGAAAAAAGAACGATGTGGGTATTAACTCCAACTGTCCTATAGTTGGTTGCAACTATGATACTGGGATAGGCCAGTGAAAGTCATTGCAATATCATGAGTCACAATTATCGACTCATGCAGCAGCCAACACAAAATAATTTTGGGCACTTCGGGAAGACGAAGAATTGGTAAACTGAGGAATATAAATGGCGATCACTTCCTTCAAGAATATTTTAAAAAACTCGAGTAAGAAATTGCCAGAATTTGTTGTCAATTCCGGGGATGGTGCTTACTGCTATAATGCACGGGAAATGCCGTTTCATGCAATCTGGGGGGTCTGCCAATATCCCGAAAAGTCTCCGCCCAGGGGCGGACGCATGGACTACGGGGAAGAAGGAGATAGTGTAGTGCAGGCAACAGCGAGAGATGCATAGAGGAATCAAGGATGGTTGAAGTACACATATCGGAAGGGAGCTCGGGATGGATGACATCAATAGGAAGGCAAACGGAATACGAATGGAGATGTCGTGAGGATGGATGATTTGAATCGATTTTGAGAAATGATGCACACAAGAGTGGAGGGGAGAAAGGGCGCAGAGGAAGTCAGACAATGTCGTTGCTGGTATCGACTACTTCGGAGTGACAGCAGAGCCCATAACATACGCCATCTGATAGTAAGGACGAGAGCAGCCGACCATATAACGCGAGGCTCTCGGAAAAGATGAAGAAATATTACTTGAGATCAGTAAATCTGAATGACGTTTAACAAAAATGTGTACGTATTATCAATGTGAATGATTTTTTATTACTCATTATCCGTGTATTTGTTTCTGCGAGTGTACCACCACTGCCGTATTCTACTAAGCCAAAGTTACCAAATGGAATAGCGAGGAAACATACATTGGGCTCCCAGCGGAAACCTTCAACTGTTTCCAACTATATTTGAAAACCCTGGAATTTGCGACGAAACACTAACAATGGAAAACATTTTCTACTCGAACAGAAATATCATTCTATGAAAGAAACCCAGTGTAAACTGACACTACCCAATTTACCCACTTATCTACTTCGATATGGGAATATTGCAATATACCAATCAAAACCATGCAAATTAGGCAACACCGTTTTACCGAACCGTTGACGCATTTAACATTAGAATATGAGATGAAAATGGCCTCCTGGGCAACCAAGGAGACAAACCCTGACTATTTTCCCTAAACTTTTAACATAATTGTCCTAAAAATGTACGAAAAAAATGTTGTCATATGGGAGTGGGAAAATAATGCTCATCACCCCCCAGAGGGAACATACACATGTATATGTAAAATATGATGCAGTGAACTAATATTCCCACCTTGGATGAACCACCCGGGTTGCTAGGGTAGTACCCAACATCAATGATCATTGACTGTGGGTTTGGAGTATCCGGTGTCATCTTAGCCGCGTATGCGATGACGTGTTTGTACACGATTCCTCCATCTTCCATTTCGGTTCTCTTCCATGATAAATTATGAAGGAATAACGTGCAGACAGATCTGTTCAGCTCATATCCTATGTTTCGATTCTCTCTCCACATTGGCTTCGTACCTGACGGGTGAAAAAAATACTATGATTTAAAACGGACAACATGGATATCCCAGCAGTAATTGAACCAGAACATTTCTAAATGATTACTGACAAAAGTGACCTCAATCCTCTCCGAATAATAACAGGGTTCATTCACGTTATATGGTAATCGTGCATGCGGATGTTCTTAACAAAGTGACATGGGGACGGGCGAACTGAGCTTGTTGTTTCTATTTTTGTACAGCTGGGGATTGTTAATTAACGGAAGTACCCGCTGGTGAGGCATACTCCAGGTACGCGAAGTGCGAGGGGAAAAGAACGAGCATGTATTCGGTGCAAAGACGTGGAAGACGCAGCCGAGAGGGGGGGATCAACTCGGGAACGAGTAGCGTGAGTAACTTCATGCAAAGAAGGAACAATATCTCGAAGTTCAGAGAAGGTTCCGGTAAGCCAGAATGCGGAAGACAGGATGTTTCACAGATGTTTTATTTTCATTTTCCAACAACGGTCTCTTCTACTGACAGCAATGAAAGTAATAAAGATATGAAACGGAATTGTATCTCAACTCCAACGCATTTTAGAATGTTCATGTTCTGTACCTTCTTCCTGACTGTGCGATGACAAAAGCCCGGAAATTGTCAACACTTTGAAAACTTCGAGGCCTCTGTCCTATAAATCCTTGAAAAAGAGACAGCCTGTGTAACACTGCCAGACAATGCAATGAAAAACAAGAACAAAACGTTGTGTAGTGGTTCCTTGCCACACGTGTAAAGGAAAAAGTCACCTGGTACAAGAAACAACGAGGTACTTCCTATCTATATTTTCAAAGCATTCGCCTAATTTGAACCTAGTTGATACTAGTATCTCTCAAATGTATATGCTGCTGATATTTCAAGATTAATTTCAAACGATGATTGTTTTCTACAGTTATCGTGCCCACAAGCTCCCGGTGTTCAGTTCCTGACCTCTCCTAACCACGAATGACTATACACTGATACCCAAAAATAGTGTTTTATTCTCTCCAAATGTACCAGTTACATGCCTAATATGGATTGCATAAATTGTTGCATATACTCCAGACATGAATTACATTGTCACTGACCTTGAACTATCTCGAACTGGTATAAAATCAGAAAGCCAAAAGGCTCAGTGATTCCTTAACTCACGTCCGTTAACCTATACCCAGACCCAATAACAGATACATGTAATAATAGTGGTCAACATACAATTTTTTGTATGTTTTCCCATTTTCTCCCAAAAATGACTCCTGCATGGTCTACACCAAAACAAAAAGCTTGATAAAGGATTGACCACAGGTTTACTTCACTCGATTTATTTTTAGAAGTAATGAGGGTCCATCAACTCTCAGCTCTCTTATTTCTGTCAACTATCAATCTACCACTCCTATAAAAATAGGCCCGACCCCCTCATGGAGGACCGTTTGATTATATTCACAGGTATTTATAAATTACTATAACAATAAGCCCCACTCTTTCATGTAGGACTGTTCGATTACTGCGTGGGTAGCTCTATATTATTATAACAATAGGCTCCTCCCCTTAATGTAGGACTGCTCAATTATTGCATGGGTAATCATATATTTCCTCCTAATATCAACACATGACGTGACTTTTGTGACCACTGCATGATTGTGGAGTTTGTGGATAATTTATTTCACCACCACTGTTACGCAACAAATTTTAACATGATTGGACGAAGCCTTCTGGACTTATCGTGTGAACAAGGTTTTCAGAGTTGACCTCAGATTACCTTTAACCTGAACCCACAACGATAGGAATCGAACACTCCTTATGGGGAATCCACATGCCAAGTATGCATTTGACCCATCCAGGTGGGGTCAGGTTATTGTGTTAACAAGCCTAAAATGGCCAAAATGTCAATGTTTCACAATTTCCAATTTTCCCCAAAATTCACCACTGTCTACACCGAATTCAGTGGGGCTTTTGTACTCACCATCAGAAAGCGACAAACTCAATGTCAGCCTGATCGGACCAAGAAGTCTGGACTTCTTTGGTAAATGGGTAAACAGGGTTTTCATAGATTGACCTCTGGTGACCTCATATGACCTTTGACCTGACCCCAAAACGATAGGGATCATGTACTCATTATGGGGAACAAACATATCAAGTATGAGCTTGATCCATCCAGGTGGGGTTGAGTTATTGTGCTTACAAGCCAAAATTGGCAAAAGAATCACATTTTCACGATTTTCTTCTTTTTTTTCTACATACCAAATTTCATCCTGATCGGACCAAGCATTCTGGACGTATCGTGTTAACAAGATTTTCATACTTTAACCTCTGTTGACCTCAGATGACCTTAGAGTTATCGTGTTAACAAGCCAGGCGTCACATACACACATACACACACACACACGCACACTGTCATGACTGCATAGATCCCTTAGACTTCGTCAAGGAATGAAAAACGATACGGTTCACACTTCACATATTTGCAACGAACATGCCTAAAATCAACCTATAGTACTTGCGTTCTCCGAATATTGTGCTCACAAGAAGTGTCACATACATAGGCCTACAAATACACACACACTTGCCTCTGGCCAGGAATAAAAATAGATCGATGGGAAGCCGGCTGTGTATCTACAAACTGATAATGATACTAACCTACTCCATGATGACTTTCGTAGACTCTCACACTGTTCGCATCCTGTTCAAATCCTTTCTTGAAATACAAACAATGCGGTAAGCTGAGTTTCGCTGGTTTGCGAAACCCCCTGAAGCCTTCCGAGAGGAGTTCTACAACAGTTGTTGAGCCGCTGGAGAATGACTTAGGACGTGGATCAGCCGAGGTTGAATCGATGATTCTCATTTTGAAAGTGAACTGCTCGACCACGGCATCTCTCGGTATTTCCAGTTTGACGCCGGTATTTGGAATCTCCAACGTCCCTCCCTCATGGTTGATAACAGCTTCGCCATGCAAGTCGGTGTAGTAGCCGTCTTCGAATGGAATGGAAATAACATTTTCACCTGATTTCCACTTGACTTGATAGATACGTTGCCTAGGTCGTAGTGGTCATCCTAGGGACCATGCGAATAAAAAACATCACTCAAGGTGCAAACCATATTCACAGGGTATATACACTGTATCATTCATATTCCAAATATTGAAGTATTTTATTGCAGTGTTGATGCCCTCTGTGAATTTGAAACACTCTAGAACGATGCAAATACTTTGACTGCAACACACAACGCACATTGTGCATCGGACAAATGAAGGAATGCGGAGTAAGAACAACTATGATCACCATAACCGGCAGACATGCCAGTATAAAACTGTTAGAATTCCTTTGGAAGTTGAACTTGTCACTTTATACGACCGTAACACCAACAATGCGTTTTAATAAACTATGTGTATCAGATATTCATACACGCCTACTGGAACGGAAAATGCGCGCGTATGCAAGTTAGCGAAAAATATCAATTAATTAAGAGCAGCTTAGAAATGTTCAAATACTCCTTCGCTGATTTTTCTCCAGACGTTCCCAATATTAGGATGTTACCACCTGACCACTGAGATTGCCTTTGACTCTACCTCCCAAACAAACTCTACAAAGCTCTGTATAACAAAGTTATTGTATCCAGAAGTATGAGGGGCGCACAGGTACACACATACTTTCCTGTTAAGTGCCACCGACTGAAGCACTCTCTGGGGGCTCAAGCGTTTTCGATACTTGATTAACTGTTGTTGTTGGTGTTCTGTGCGACAGACTCGTAACAGTGACTAACTAGCCAGGTTTATAGAGACATATGTGCAGGTATTTTCACGAACCTTTGTGTTTCATTCCCTCGTGTCCGACACAATCATTGTACAAGTTATCACCATGACACTATCGTCGTCATCATAATCAGATTGTTGTTAGAAGAAAGCCATTAATACGAAGTGTGTCTTGGCAATGAGCATATTCACCTGGTTTAATTAAATCTCCCGGATCTTCTAGGTTCCATTGGCTTTCAGTAAGATCCAAAAGACTGGCGTCCTGTTGTGGAAAGATAAAGAAGCCGAAGCACGTGGAAGTTATCCTGTCGCTAGCTATTTAGTGGTATATATAGTTCCGGACATTCATTCCCTGGCGACAAGACACACATCCCTCAGTAAATTCAGTATGTCCTGAGTCGATCGTGTTTTGTCTCTTCTGAAATGCGTCCCCGGCACCCACTCACAAAATTGTCAGTGAGCCTCGTAGTTATATATATCAAACGGGATAAATGTGGTTAACTGAATGATGCATCTCAAATGCCCTGTCACATGCTTCCCAGATTGTCAGTTCAACCACTGGTGAGCCTCATAGTTGGGACAAATATAGTCCACTAATTGATGCATCTCAAATACAGTCACCCGTCTCCTAGCTCGCCAGTGCAACCACTGGCAAGCCTCCAAAATATATAATACAACCTAAATTTACTTCGTTTTGTCACTCCCCGGATGTATTTCTAACTCTCTGCCCTCTCAAGTTGGAAAACCACTGCTAAGCCTCAATGGATATGTACAGGTCCTCTCCCAGTGAGTCCATCCTGTAACAAAACTGCAACTGTTGATGGTCAGGTGTAGGAAGCTATTGCACCTCCTTACTAATATTACCCAGATAACTCAATTTACCTTCAAGCATGCTAGGTGTTATCAGTACTCAACACCCTCAATTATTGACCCGATGCTGACTGACCCTACTAGACTGAAGGAACTAATTGGATTGGACCCCATTCACCATCAGGACAAACAAATCTGGTTATTTGAAGTCCTATGCAAACAGTTTGGTTGTTCAACTCACTTGACCATGGGCTTTGTGTTTGACCACTTTCCCCAAAGGTATGTACTGGATTACCTACATGTTTGGAGTAACTTGCTCACCTCTTCACCGTTATTATTGGATATGACACGGTTTTTTCGTCGTCATGAAATATACTAGATGGAATTATATTTTTCACAAGATTTGTAGAAATAACTTTGGTTATGTTTAACAATCCTGGGTGTGGTTAGTTTCAAAATGCAAAATCACAAACAAGGTTTTAATTATAACATAACGATGGAATAAATTACATGCGTCTGTGTGAATCCTGGAGACAGAGATGATGATGGGGTGGCCATATTGCTAAGTCTTGTTTATGTGACAGAGTTCACAGAGAAACCTAATTATTCCTTGTTTGTTGTTGAAGGCAGCTTTTCCAGCAGTTGTCATCCTCTGCTGTCCTCCAGACCCACCTTCAATGATAGATATTACCAGAATTATGTTGCTTGCTGTACCTAACTGCCTGCATGCCTGACAGAACAATATTGGAGCTGTTTTGATTTTGCGTTTATGCAGTCCTGTAGTTTCTGTCCTGAGAAGTATGGCAAGGGATCACTGCACATCGTTGTGTTCTTGTTATTGGAGGACATGTGTCTGCCTCAGATTATTATTGCCCTCTTTCAACTCGTCCGCATTGTACGGATAATGGGTTACGGCGTCCAGCATACAGCCCTGCAACATTAGGTAGATTTCTGTTGTAACGATCCATAGGATGGACCGTCGCCATATGCAATCTCCCGATTGTAATTTCCATTGATTTGCTTCTGGGGTGAAACAAAAGATAAACTTCAATAAATCCCCATCGATGACGCACGGAATTTTAACCTCTATCAGACAAAAACGACGATTATATATTCAATACATTCGGAATCGTACGTCGACAAATAAGTCGGCCCATGCCATTTTCAGGAACAGGCTTGGTGTTATTATAACTGGTGCTGAGAAATATTTCTATCAGAATCTTATCGATGAAAATAAAGCCACAAGAAAAGGTACGTGGAAAGCGATAAACACAATTCTCAATAGAAACAAGAAAACTAATATGAATAAAGTTGTTGTCAAGGACGATTGTTTACTTTCGAATTTGAATGAAATTTCTGAAGGCTTTAACAACAGTGGCAGCTGATTTGGCGCAGCGAATTCCAGCTGGACCCAGAGCCCCTTTAGGATATTTTAGTAATAACGTTGTAAACTCTTTTGTTATGTTTCCAACCACTGGAGAGGAAGTGCGACTGGTATTGTTGAACGTTAACAGTGGCAAAAGCTCTGGACATGATAACATATCGAATGATGTTCTCGAACACATATCAGAGGTCATATTACGACCGCTGACTCAAGAGGTATATTTCCAGATCAGCTGAAAATCGCCAAAATTGTTCCAGTTTTCAAGGCAGGTGATCCGAAGCTGTTTTCGAATTATAGGCCTATTTCGGTCCTCCCGTCTATTTCGAAGGTTTTGGAGCGACTGGTGTATAACAGGTTATATAAATTCATATCAATCAACAACCTTATTTATGCTAATCAGTGTGGTTTTCGGGAGAATCATTCAACATATATGGCTGCTCTAAAACTTATCGCACAATTGGTTTGCGAGCTACTTGAAAAACCGTCAACACTATGTTCAGTATGACAACATCGCATCCAGTATGTTGAATAATAATATCGGCGTTCCGCAGGGGTCTATCTCAGGACCACTGCTGTTTATCCTATATTAATGACATATAGTGATCATCTAGAAAATCTAACTACATAGTATTTGCAGATGACACAACAGTGTTTTATCAGAATAAAAATTCAGCTGCTACACTGACGGAAGCCTCTACTGAATTTTATTAAATATGTGATAGGCTCAAATCAAATAAATTGTCTCTAGACCAGTAAAAGCAAAGCTTATGATTTTTGACAACAGATAAAAGATACTAGTGATATTTTGGTGCTACTGAACGGAATACAAATCACAGCATCACCTCCAGTCACTTTTCTTGGTATAATAATCGATGATAATTTAAGACGGCAGCATCATGTGGCGAACGTTACTACAAAAATCTCTGAAATCAATGGTAACATGAATCAACTGGAAAATCTGCTACCCCGGGTTACACCTTGAACTTTGTATAATGCACCAGTGCTGCCGCACTTGAGCTATTGTCTTCTGGTTTGGGGTTGTGCAAGTTCAACTGTTCTTAGTGATTTGCATAAACCACAGAAACGTATCATACGAAATATTTGTAACGTCGATTTCCAATCTAGTACTGCTCCACTGTTCAGAGAACTTAAAGTTCTAAATATGTTTTACCTCCATGAGTATCAGACAGGTCTGTTTATGTATCAATTTCATAATGACATTCTACCCGGTGTGTTCCGGGCAACCGGTGTTAACTTATGGAATTCCACAAATCCAGAATAAAAAACGAGTGTTAATTCGTTCAAGAAATCGTTCGAAATATATCTGCTTCAACATGCAAATGACACTGAAAGGTCGCATTAAAAATCCATCGTTATTACATTAGGACATTGCTACCTTTTTGTTCCTCTTTCCTTTGAATCATTCCCTTCTTCTCGAAGAGGCAACGTTGAGCAATGTCTCAGTGCACTCCGATATCGACACAGTGTATCGTCACTATGGTATGTCAATGCATTGCAAGTTTCCGATATATCGTGGTTGATTTTTGGCGCGAATGGAATCGTCCATTCAGTGTTAGCCCGGTGTTGCAGGACGGTGTTCCCCCTTCAAGTTCCATTTTTCTCTTTTTTCTATAAATACATAATGTGATGTTTTGCCCTTGTAGGGACCAGACTAAAAAAGTCATACTTATTTCTGGTCCCTCCACCTTTACTTGTATACATTTGTATGTCCCCATTCTAGACAAATTGTATGTATTCTATGTATAAAATGATGTGAAAGTATGCATGAATGTAAGTTGGGGTGGGAATAAACTTGAACTCGAACTTGATAACATCTGTGTTTTGATGATTCACCGATAACATAGGGTTGCTACATCGTGTTTCATTCACGCGCTTGTCTTGCAATGAGGTTCTTAGGCAACTGGGCCGAGCTATATGAACATTCCTCCCTGGCCAATTTCGGGCGCCTGCAACAGTGACGGCAATAAGAGATTAGCTCTTTTCGCTTATTGATTTTGTTATCAAAGAATAATATATCTTGGACCTTTTAGGTCCGGGACTGGTCACTTGCCCAGAGGAGGCCGGTGATTGGAAGCGGTCAGGCTTGTGCTCTAATGAGAGAGGGATAATATTTTCCATTTTTTGGTAAGCTTTGAAGGGCATTCCTATGTAGAAAATACCGACCAATGTAGGAAATATCGCTAATTTACAATGAGCAGTTTCACTCGTCGCTAGCTGTGATAATCGCTATATGTGCTTACACATTACCTAGTGAATTCTTGAACATGAATCACCAGCTAACTTTGAAATTGAGACTGCTGTCAATCTGATATTTATTTGCGAGATGGGATAAAGCGTATCTGCCACACAATGCTTCTCACCGTCCCTTCGTCAGCTGCATATGTCCTATCAGATTCGCTTGCCTTGTCACTCGCTGTGGATGTTCTCTCTCCGGTTTCCTGTTAGTGATATAATAACAATGTAAAAAAATATTCGATACTCCATCCAAAACGAACTGTTCATAAAACATGACGATGCCTATGATCAAGGATTTAGAAGGTGAATTAGCAACACCTACCTGAACATTGGTAAGTGCAACCTTGACGGCTAAAATGGAATCATAATGTCTCTGGAACTGGGAAATGAATTTGGTTGCCTCATCTACCGAGAGCCAAAATGCTACATGATTTCTTGACTAACTCATCTTGTTTACAAGGATATTCTAAATCTGACTTCAGATGACCTCTGACCTGACGCACAAACAATATGGTCCATGTACGCATCAGGAGGAAGATACATACCAAGTATGAACCTTCAGATATTCAAACCTGGTGAAGTTTTCATGTTTACTTGCTGAAATGTTGGCGAAATAACACAATTTTCATTTTTTTCCACCCAAAATGACCCCTGGTCAATACAAAACACAATTAGGTGTCTTGTATTCCTCATAAGAAAGCTACACACAAATTGTTGACAAGCACTATGGACTTCTTGTGTTTTCAATAATTGTCTGACTTTGACTTTTGTTGACACCGGATAACCTCTGACCTAACCCACAAATAATTTGATTCATGTACCGGGGAGCAAGTGTAACATTCGACCATCCTGGCGAGGTCAAGTTACCCTGTTTACAAGCGGAAATTGACCAACATACCATTAATGTACAACCTACCCATTCGTTACCAGAAATGACCCCTGGTTTACAACAAAACAATGGGGCTTTTGCACTTCCCATACACAACACATTCCAGCCTCATCAGAACAAGCATTCTGAATTTATCATGATTACAGACTTTGACTCTAGTTACATCAGATGGCCCATGACATGACCAGAAAACTGAAAGGAACATGTACTTGATATGAGTTCATTCATCTATGTGGGGTTGGGTTATCGCGTTTATAGGTGAAACGTCGCATAAGCACATACACATAAATCGGTGTTCAACTCCAGCATACAACGGGCGGCGTTTTCCCGATGCGGCTCTGCTTGCAGTTGCGATGGGCGAGATCTTGGTCTTCATTACCTGGCCGTAAAATGGCGGACCCGGGAGCAAGTTGGGATTAGCGAACCTCCTGCCTCGATATCATATGAGCACTAGTCGGTGCTCATCCACGATCAAAATGGCCAGAGTTTTCTGAACACGTCGCAATTAAATCAAATTAAATCCAACATGACTACATAGTTTCCTCGACTGAACTCAAGGAGTAAACACGAAATCTGTGACATGCCCTCGTCATAAATGCCAATATCTAAATTATGATTGATAACGACGTGTTGTGCCTTATTGCATTGGCATGGAAGGTAGGTAGATTTTCTCAATAACGTAAAACTGTATCAAAAACCGCCGACATTAGTCCGTAACAAACGCTGTGAAAAGTGTGGGCATCATATTGTGAAAGACGAAACAACTTTCCAATATACTTGCACTGTTAAAATTCGTAGGTTAGATCTACCAGCGAACAAGAACACAACAATGTGTAGTGACTCCTTGTCATATTTTCTCAAGACTAGTTACAACACATTAATACACGAGGAATTTCAACAGAGAAGAGGCATGCAGGCAGTTAGGTACATAATTCTGGTAAGATCTGTCATTGAAGTTTGTGTCATGTAAATACGTATTTGAAGAGAATGTATAACTTCTGCTGTAATAGTATTTGTATGGAAAGTGGAAATATATATCATATCATTTCATATCTCACCCCTAAAACAGCATGAGCCAAACACACCACCAGCACACTTCATAGTATTCTCATTTCAAAATATTGTGTTCGTAGGGGTTACTGTGTTAATGCCAGATTCGTTATCACCACAGAAAAAAGTTAGCGTTTCACTAAATTAAATCGGGTATTGCTCCTTTAAACTATACAAGACCTCCAAACAATTATTACCTGATTATCTTGAAGGTGATTTGGCATAGCTACTGTGACTATAACCATACCAACACAAAAACGTTTCAAAATTACATTTTTAACATGTTTCACCAAATGTTTCGAAACCATTTTTGTTTAGTAACACAAAGTTGGGAAAATGTTTCCAAAACATTTGACAAAACACTTTGACGAAACGTTCTGAAAACATCTTCAAAGATTTTGGAGAGTGTCCTGAAAAGGTTTTGGTGGCAAAAGATTTGCCCCAAAATGGGCTGAAGTTATGATAGTGTTGTCGAAGTATATTATATTATCGTTTAGTTTCGTAGGTCTACTGTTACTCTTAAATTCGAAATAAAATTTAATATGTTTCTAAAAATTGTTTTTATTATTGTTACGTTTCCGTAACATTCATGTTACTCAACATAAAATGTTTTCCGGAAACATATAGGGAACAGTTTCGGAAACGTTCCGTGTTTGTTGGGTAATGACTTTAGGAAATCCAAAATTTGAACCTTTCTTCGAAACTAGCACAAAATAATAATTTTTGGCAGCCATTCCGCAAAATGGCCGCCATGGGTACAATCTGCGATGGCCCGATATTCAATTTTGTTTGCAATGCAACTATCTACCTATGTGCCAAATTCGATGCTCTTATCAAAATTTGCACAATTGTTCCAATATTTTTAGCTATGCTGCTGTACTAAATGACCTTGACCTGACCAGAAAAACAAAAGCGTTCTTCCACTCTGTATTTACAACATACCTACTCAATTTGAACTTCAGACATGTTTGCGTTCTTCAGAAATCGCACAGACAAGCATTTTGAGTTTTGCCCTCCCCTTACCTTGGACGACCTTGACCTGACATATATGTAACATATGTCCCCAATTTGAACTTGTTACATGCTTTCGTTCTACATATTTCGTGCAGACAAGCATTTTGAATGTTGCCCTCTCCTGACCTTGAACTACCTTGACCTGACACCAAAAACAATAGGGTTCTTCCCCTCCATATATGTAACCTATGTACCTAATTTGAACTTGTCACATGCTTGCGTTATACAGATATCGTGCAGACAAGCATTTGGAGTTTCGCCCCTTACTGACCTTGAACGACCTTGACAAGACACTGAAAACAATGGGGTTCTTCCTCTCCATATATGTTACCTATGTACTTCAATTGAACTTGTTACAGGCTTGCGTTCTACAGATATCGTGCAGACAAGCATTTTGAGTTTCGCCCCCAACTGACCTTGAACGACCTTGACCTGACGCCAAAAACAATATGGTTCTTTCTCTCCATACATGTTACATATGTACCTAATTTGAACTTGTTACATGTTTGCATTCTACAGATATTGTGCAAACAAGCATTTTGAGCTTCGCCCCTTTCCTGACCTTGAACGACCCTAATTTGACAACAAAGACAATAGGGTTCTTCCTCTCCATATGTAACCTATGTACCTAATTTGAACTTGTTACATGCTTGCGTTCTACATATATCGTGCAGACAAGAAGTGGCACACAAACACGCACACACACACACAATTGCAAGACTGCATAGATTCTCTTTGCCTTTGGCAAGGAATACAAAACGAGCACTCTCACCCAGTAGCCTACTACTGACCAACCAATGTGAGTAATATCACTGATCTACAATAAGCAGTTATATTACTTGAGCTCACGCGTTTCACTCGTAAGCTAATGCAGTAACGTTTCATAGTTGCTCCGTTTTGCCCTGACGTCGGCTGTCAAACTGATATTTCCTTTGCGAGATGCAATTAAACGTATCATCCACACTATGCTTCTTCTCCCTTCGACATCTGCACAAGTCGTATTAGGGGCCGTATCCACAGAGAATACTAGCGCAAGTTCTTGCGTACGCAATAAAAGTTACTTAGTTTCACGCAATTTCGTAAGTCGTATTCACTAAACGCTCTCACGCAGTTCGTAAATGGGAATTTAGCGTAAACAGTGCACTTCGTGCATAGTCAATCGCAGCTCTCGTTACAAATGAAAACCGACCATTTTCCGATGCGCGTGGGACATCTAACTTGGACTGTTGGATATGCGGTTAGAGCGACGCAACAATCAGTACGAGCGCACGGATGCGTGTATATTTAAAACTTCATACGCAAACATAACTGATCATGTGTTGAGTTGGCAAGTCATGCCATGCGTCGCACGCTGTCTGGCTTCTTTAAATCGTCTCTTGAAGTCTGAAAAAGCCCTGCGATTAAAGTTTGAGCAGAAAGGATTGAATGATAATAACATTGTTAGAACCAGGAAGCCAAGAGGCTTAGTGATTCCTTGACTTATGTCTGATAGCCTATGAACAGACACAAGAATAAATGGGATCATGTACTCATTGTAGGCAACATACAAATTTCCCATTTTGTACAGCAAAAAACAGCAGCATCATCTTGACAAAAGGAAACAATAAGCTTCCTGTACATAACATGAGAAAGTACTACAAATTACAACATTTCATGCTTATAAGCATCAATGACTTATCTCCAAGGTTGATCAGACATAATCCTAACCCAATCATCAAAATTAGCTAATTTCCATTGAAAAACACATATGCTTACTAAGACTACTTCATTTTACTTATCTCTCAGCCTCCTTCTTTCTAACATCAATCCATATGAAAATAGGCT
>JAODTT010222071.1:0-19508 GCA_025400115.1 Pentamera pediparva
TGTATGACCCACATCTGACAACTGACTCACCCTGACAGGGGTATAGGGGGTGCGTCATGCAATTGACAAGTGCATAACACATATGTAATACGCTGTTACAGTCCATCCATTCATCGACCAAATCTGAAATATTCAACGGGGGTCCTCTGTCAGTGGTGGGATCAGCCTCTCCCAATATTGGGAGCAAAATTACAATTCGGAGAAGACGTTGATACAGTATAGACAACCGTTGAATGGTGGCGCTCTGCAGGAAAGGTATGTTTGCAGTGCGTGCCAGATGAGACTAAAAGCCAGCAGGCAATCAGCAATATATATCAACGTCTTAAGACAAGACTAGGATCACGCGCGTGTGGAATCTTTACCTCTCGGAAGATAAGCAATGGTTCAAAATGTTCAAGAACTATTCATATATTCATTCATGTTAATAATGAGAAAAGGTCGCGGTGTCTTGAACGTTACCATGCTCGCCTGACTTATATTCGGGCTGATTTGTTTCAGGCTCTCACAATCGTTCATGACCGTGAAAGACTTGACAAGTGACAATTTTCCACGTGATGTAGATAGATTACTTTCGAAAATAATTAGTACATTCTGTGTTGGCGATGCTAGAATCCGATATCATCTGTATTTGGCATAGTGCCGTTCATAAGGAATATGTTCTTCATGGATATTCCTTCTGAACTAATCTAAACTGAACAAAAATGAACTGAACAAAACTAAACTAAACTAAGCGAAGAAAAATAAACCAATCAAGTATATGTTATGACTTACTTGTGGATATCTCTAATGTAATAATACCTGAATGAGCAGAGAAAACAGAATCATATACCCCTTCGGGACAAATGCAATCCTCAATCTGATTTTCGTTCTGTTGAGGGAGCTCTTTCACAATATCTGTAGTCTGTTTGTCCACTCACCAACCACCGCGCGTTCGTTGTCATCCTTGTCGGAAAACTGAATCAACAAGTTAAACCTATTATTCTCTGAAAACAAATGAGTGAATTCCATCCCATTTGAGTGACCATCCAGCACACTCCGAATTATTAGTGAAATTCCACTCCGTCGGAGCGAATCTTCATTCTTAATAGAGTAATCGATTCGCTCTATCAGAGAGAAATGTCACTCTTAATTCAGGGTGCTGAGTGCTGAGTGATCCAGTGTGCTGAGTGGAATTTACTCTTTCGTTTTTAGAGTGTATATATAGTCTTCTCCAGATACCGTATGTTCTACAAGTTAATGCACCGTAGTACAGCAGTGTCGACAAGAGTCAACTATATAGAACAACAAATCAACTGATGACCATCTTCGAAAGACGAACAGACCACAATCTGTGACGATACCTGTTAGGGATTATGTAGACAAGAACAATTAGACTAAATTGCAGACTGGTTCTGGTAGACAGCAGCGATAAAGTTTTGCTATCATTTTATTATATTTTTGCATTGGGCTGCATGGACATTATAATTGTTTTGATATAGTAAAGAATTCTTTCTCCCTACTATTCCCTCTAGTTTGGTCGGAGCGTCAGGTCCCTGAAGCGATGCGGCAACACGCCCACTCTCCTGAACCTGACTTGTACGGTAAGCACGACATGAATCTTCCGCCAATCCGCGGTTGAGTGGAATAGAATAGGCAGTCGGTCTTGCCCCACCCGTCATACGAGATCGTTAAGAGACAGCCGGTATTAATGTCAGCTATTTGATCAACCTGGTAAAAATCGGATTTACTGAACACTCTGTCACTTTCACTCATCAATTATTAGAAATGTCAAAATTAAAACTCAGGTTTAGATTGCTTGTCCTCCTAGTTATCATTATTCTCAAAAAATCCCACGTGTTATGGCCTGCAAATGAATACAAATAGACAATGGATGAGTGATGACGGTTGTGAAAGATCGGCATGTTTTGTGCACATCAATCAACAAAATTACAAAGGGAAAACTACTTAAAGATTACAAATTACCATCTACGGGATGAGTTGCTTTAGAAAACCCCATTTTTGTTAGATTAGGCGACTAAAGTTGGATGTGACAATCCAATATTGGAATTGATTGATACATTTTCGTCGGCTGAAAAATGCAGGACAGTTTTCGGCTGAGATTTGCACAGCTATCAGCACTATAGAAAGGAAGAAGATACAATCTAACTAATGGCTCTCTCTTGTGCGCTAACGTCGCTAGTGAGTTCATACTTCCTAAACGAGTTTACTATTTGCGATATGTCTGGGTCTGATTGGAGAGAATAATGCTATAGAGCCACCTCTGACCCACATACACCAAGATAAGATTTAAATTTACATCTAGTTCAACGCCCCAATGTATTAAGCAGGCATTCCACTGGTACGGATGCGGATGCAGCAAAAAACATAGAAGTCTGATTTGTGTGGAGCACAGACAAGGGAAGTGTCCAGATAGGCTGCATTCGGATTGTAGAGATCAAGAAATGTGAAAACTCATATGAATGAAATAGATCGAACGCCCAGTACCGGAAAATACCACGCGCACCAATGCGGATACGGATACGGCAAATCTATTTCATGGAATATTTTTCTCCTAAAACCGTTCAACGTCTATTGATACATGCGCTGGTACAAAGTTATAGCTATTCCATCTCATCATAAAGTTTATTCCTTTTTTGAGAGTATTATCTTCGCAGAAATGCGATTTTCAAATTGAATCCGCATCCGTACCTATGGAATGCCGGCTTAAGCCCTCTGGTTAAACTAGAGGTGCTGCATACCTGTAGAGCATACAGGGGAGTAGATAGACACGAGCGAATTGACGTCTTCCCTTCTCGAATGCTACCCAGAGCCCAATGAGGGAGGCACGCGTGCTTGATTTTCGCACTCGGGACCGCCATTTAACGTCCCAAACCGAAGAACGAAAGTGTAGTTTTCAAGTGCAGCCACATTCCCACACGATAGAAGAGCATGGTGGAAGTTTGGTATCAGACCGTTGGCACCGAGGTTTGAACTCATGCACCAAGAGCAATGAAATTACCCCTCTATTCAGGTATTCGCCACCCTCGTTGTTGGCCCATCAATAGGTAATTTTCACGGAACATACGGGTTGCTCTATATATCGTTTAGTTTTCCCTACCCACCTGCACTTACTTCCGTAGAGTTGTCAGCAAATACGCTTTTCTTTCATGACAGTCCGTCATCGAATGCAACTAAAGGCTGTACTGGTGGCGCTCGTTTGATTCTCACATGCTCTGTTTGGAAAGCTTCAGGGCGTACGATGGCACGCAGTTAATGAAAATTGCCAATTGTTGTGAAACATCAGAAATTCCGATATACCGTAAATGTCTGTGGATGTGTGAAACTTGACTTTGAAGATTATGATTCGTTCTGATCAGCATATTAGGAAAATCAAACCCCAAACTGAATTTTTTTATGAGACTGTGAAAATAGGACAGACCTACTATTATGCAATGTTATGCGAATGATTTCGGGTGGAGGAGAGAACTGCGCAATTCAAAATCAATGAAAAATTTGAGCCTAAGACATACGAAACAACATGGACAATCTGATTTGAATGATTTTCTTCAGGAATGGGCCTATGTAGATGCAAACATTCATTAACTTGGTAGAAAATATATATCGTCTATCTATGCGTTTTCCCCTTCAGGTAGGAATGGACAAATCAGCAATTGGGACTACTGTGAACATTGGGAAGCGACAATCATGAAACAAATAACTGATCAATGCGGGTGGAGTCTCGAATGATGCGAAAAACAAAGGTTACCTTGAGTTCATAAACACTTTTTACACGGGCAAATTACACGTTATATTTCCTTGTTCTTACACAGAACTGTGACACCATCTCGAAGATTTCGTTTGCCTTGAGAGAATGGACTTTGATCATCTACGATATGCTCTCCCGTTTGTCCGATTCCGTAGTAGATTTCGACGTCGTCAATACCGCCATAGGGGGACGGTGTGGAGTTCCCAATCCGCGCCAAAAACGACAAGAGAAGAACGAAGCAAAGAAACGGCGCAAGGCCATGAAGGCTGAACGACGTAGAGAGCAGAAAGAGAGGGCTAGGGCCAAGAAAGAAAAAATGCGGAAAAACAAGAGAAACAAGAACCTGAAGAACAAAAAGGGGAAAACTTCCAAGAAGCAAACCTCACACTGACGGGGACGTTTGTTACTTCCAATCGGCCCATGAACTATATGTGTGACATTTTTGAGAGGGGAATATGGAAGGATTTCAGCCATCGTATTGCATTCCACATGTAGGTGATCAACGTTACTTCACATGCAATTTTCCTCGTAATAGACGAATGTCAATAGTTTATTTACTATACACAGATGCAATGCCCAGATGTGGAACGTAGTAATAGTTTCATTATCATATTCAGGATAATCTGCGTTCATGTTGAACTATGTATATACCACAATTAATGACAATTGATGAGGTGTACATTTATAAAATGCACAGCATGAATTGCTGGAGAAAATGACCAAATTAGTATAGACAAAACAAGTTGCGTGATCAAATCACAGGTACTTATATTCAGAATTACACTTCTCGAAAAAGTTTATTCATCATAACAATTTTTACATCCACGTAATCTGTAAATAATAACATATATTTATTAATTATTGTACCGACATTATTATTCAGTTAGACTTCCCATATGTACGATCAAAAATTTTATTCTTGAAGAAAAAACTTTGGAAGGTCAATAAATTGCAAATAAAATGCTCTGAAGTGTTGTGTGAGGTATACCCTAATTTGCGTTTCAATGTTTTCATCGTGCGACTTCCCCCCTTTAATTGGTGTTCGACACTGTAACTATATACAAGTAACACAACTTTGCGTGGTCCGTGCTAATTCGGAGTAGACTTGCCAGAGTCTTATATGCCTGATTTGCCTGGTTATGGTTCGCACGTCTTATAAGTTAACACCTTCTGAGCAAAAAGGAACGCAGTCTGCGCAGACAAATCTGCCCTAGTACTGTATTAGAGAGCCCTGGTATTAGAGAGCCCTGTTACCACTGTATATATACATAGCATACACACGGGTGAATTGGGCAAGTCTAATCTAGTAATTGTCGTCACTCAACATTGCGGCATCATTCGGACTGCTGCTTTCAGTTCAGCTCTGTTCGGTTTGTTCAGTGAGAAAGGGTGAGAAGGTGCACTGTATTCCCCGAAACGCAGAGAACACAGAACACAGACTAGACCGTTGTTGGAGATACTCACACTCTTTGACCAAACCATCTTGTGGAAGGCAATTCTACTCATTGATCACTCTTTACTCTGTATGAGGAAATATGTCGAAATGTTTATGCTGCAACGCTTGCTACGAGGTGTGTTGCGATCATCCATATATGCAGTAACGTTGTGAAATTCGAAGTAGTAATTGAAAGAAATAGCATCGAATCCATGGGGCATTTTGGAACCTTCAGGAAATCACCCTGACTATCTCTATCTTCCCTCGTATGGTAACTCTCCGGGACAACTTATTAATCTGGTAGCCCTGTTTCGACCGCTTTCAATCAACTGCTTATCTGTCGAGGAGTAGGGGTTCCACACTGGAATACTCCACATGAGGTCTCATACATTTCCTGAACAGCTTGACAACATAGTGTACGTGTGAACGAGGGATCATTCAGGATAAACTCTCTCGCGTGTTGTTACAGCCCACTGTAATGCATGTAGTTTCATTAGTCGTAAATAAAAGGGGAGGGTAGTGTGGGGTGGGGTGTGCGACACACCTTGTGAAAAGTTTTCGTCGGAGCGCTGAACAGTTGGTTTCCAGTCAAGGAGGGGGACGAATGCAGGTGAGACGGGGAGGGAGAGATAAGTAGGAAGAAAGAAAGAGAAAAAACAGAGAAGGGAAGAAAAAAAGGAAGGAAGAAAGAAAGAAAAAAGCGAGGAAGAAAGAAACTATGAAGGAAAGGAAGAGAATGGCTGTTGTGAGACAATCATGCACAGAATTGGCTGGGTGCCCAACATTAACATTCAGTGACTGCAGCGCTTGATAAATTTGCTCTTCACATAATGACAACAACAACAACAGCAACAACAATAGAAGTAGATATACAGTTAACCAGTCATGCAACAATCTATTGCGAAATCCCTCGAAACACGATGAACATTTTGGGCAGAGAACCAACTTTTGGCACCCTCAAATCATTACGCGAAGGGCCACTATAGACGGCAGGAACAGTACCGGTACAGGGATATTTTTGGAAAATGAATCCCTCTGGCAGTCATTAGTTAGGCCACCAGAAATGACACTTTCTAGGAATGGAAATGACAAACACCGTTAGTAATGTTCTTTCCGAGAAGAACTTCAAACATATTCGGTAATATATCTGAACCCTAATCCCGATTTAGAAACGCATGAATATGAACATTTCTGAAATCTGAGTTATAAATACTATCTCTGTCAATTGAGCAAACGCATTTCCAAGCTTCAAGCTGACATATAACATTACCATTTTCGGCTTTAATGAATGGAAAGTCACGCTCCCAGACGGACTCTTGAACACCGTGATCGTGGTCAGACGTGAACAATCTCGTCCATTATTCGCCGGCTGTTGCCTCTCTATGAGGCTGAATGTGTCCAATTGTGTGGAAGTTGTTTCATTTGAAAGAGGAAAGGACAAGCTTTCATCGGTGTAGTTTTTGCAGGTGGGATACTGTTAGATTGTGTTACCCCTTATCCCAAAGCTCGTTGACTCACAACCTAACCTCTCCCGGCCCCAAATTGTACCCCTACCCCTTCGCCGGAAAAAAATGAAAGAGCCCCCCCAAAGCTATTTTCACCATACATGCTCTGAAATACTGGTTTTTCACTATATGCAACTCCTAGGCCTATCCCTCAAATGATTTGGAGGCCGAGAACCTACAATCAAGTTTTCCCTCTGGAAATGACGCCATGTTTAACCCATCAATTTATTGTGCTGCAGCTTCACAGAACCCATGACAATTTCGTTTCACTATTCTTAACAGGCAAAAGAGTATAGCGCCATCTATTTTCACGGAAGTAGCCTCGCAGCTCAAGGTTGTCTGTGGAGCACTCAACCATTAACTTCCCCATTGACGTACACACTATTAATTGAGTCACTTCCAGGTTGTCTAAACTAGACGTTTTGATGGGTAATTGCCATACATTGCTGCAATCTGACAGCCTATCGTCTCCAGCAATGTATGCTACAGTTCGATGTCACATGACGGTTTAGATTTTCAGCTAAGAGGGGTTTCATTTTTAGTAGGATGCCCCCGACTCGATAAATTTTAAAAACGGGAGAAAGTGCCCCAAATTTGCCGAAATTTACAGCGTTTGCACTCTCGCAATGCTCTTCCAGATAGAGCAAAACATACACTCACAGAATTTTCTACATAGTTATGTAAAATAAGAACTCCATAACGTTCAGGTAAAATTTACATATGATTTATATATGGCTTATATATTTGTTTTGTAAATTTCCCTCAGTCTTAGTAATATTCACTTGGTAAAAAATACGGAAACGAGGTAAAATTTACATATAATTACCGCAAGACTTACCTCATATAGATGTCAAATTTTACTTAAAACTTATGGAGTTATCATTTCACATAGTTATGTAAACAATTCTGTGAGTGTAGAATCCGCATTGCTTCCCCACGAAGCAGCATGTGCACCCAAAAAATCTACGAACTCATTTTTGGCGGATGAATATCAAAGGCAATGGTGGTATGCCTTCAGTAGAGGGATGCCGCCAAATGTTAGGCACACTACAGCTATAGGGCTTAGTGAAGCGTAACATCGTTACACCTCACTAGATCCATATGAGGATTGCGTGTCTAACAATTTGCGACATTCACAAACTCGTTAAATTCCACAATCCCCATCAATCGCCATTGGAATCTCACAGTAAAGAACTGGAAATTGCCTACATATCCGCAAAAGGGTCATTCTTTAGGGCTAATATCATACCACTTGTTCAAGAACATAGAGCCGAAGCGCAATCCCGTATTTGTGCCGTCATGAACTAACCCAAAAAAAAAACCGAGAACCCACATGCACTAAGTAATCATGGAACGGTTAGGGAAAACACGCAGTATACAAATACAGTATATTGCCTACATGCAAATAGGTCAACAAGATGCACTGTCACTGAGTGCAAAATTTCAGTGTTTCATTAACGACTAATACATTCACCGACCCCCTGTCAACACGCCATCCACTACCAATTGCCACGAGTTAGACAAATATA
Source organism: Pentamera pediparva (assembly GCA_025400115.1). NCBI lineage: Eukaryota > Metazoa > Echinodermata > Holothuroidea > Dendrochirotida > Phyllophoridae > Pentamera > Pentamera pediparva. The sequence continues at coordinate 8,215 of JAODTT010222071.1, forward strand.
TGTGAATCAATCCTTTGGACCATATAAAAGCTTGAGTTTAATAAGAACCAAACATAGGGACTATCAGTAGGCCTCATTTAGTGACGAAAACATACATCATACAAACTGGTGATAGGAGGACAATAACTTATATTTGAGTGAATACGAATGTGTATCATTCTTGTGCATGATCATTACTCATTCTTTGCCAAATTGTGAAGACAAATCGTCCACATTTTCAGCGAATGTTTTCAACTTAACTGATAAACCACCACTTAACTGTTTTCAGACTCAGTCGACCAAATGAATAAGCAGGGCAACCTCTACTATGAGGAATATTTGGAAACTGATTACACACTGCTAGTACATTGGGACATTTCTGAAAAGCAGTGAATGAATCCATAGGCGACCTTGATTCTATATAGTAATGTTCGCACGAATTGCCCTTCGAAACAGGAAACGACACCGGAAGATCAGTACAGTACAATCCTTACTACAAGCCAGACAGGAAATGCAATTAGCAACTATGGATGAAACATAAGCATTCGGGCAATATTTATGCAGCGAATCGGAAAAACTGTGCTTGGGATATTTTGTTATCCCAATGAGATCATGGTTTTCGATTCCTTGTCGAAGGTAAAAAGAATCTATGCAGACACGCAGTCCTGCGTATGTGTGTAAATAAGTGTGTGTATAAATATGTGACACCTTCTTGTGAGCACGATTTCTGGAGAACGCAAGCATCAATCATGTTCATATTAGGCATGGTGGTTGCAATAATGAAGAAGAAGAAACTGATCGTTTTTGGTGTAGGTCCAAGGTCATTCAAGGTCAGGAGAGATGAAAACCCGAAAAGGTTGTGAACACGATATCTAGAGAGCATCAAACCCGTTCATATTAGGCATGTCGGTTACAATCATGGATAGGAAGAACCCTGTTGTTTTTTGCACAGGTCCAAGGTCATTCGAGGTCAGGAGAGATCGGAGCCTGAAAACCTCGTAAACAATGTTACTATTGAACGCATCGGTGTGGAGGTGTCATGTTCGATATATATTTTTGCCACGAAGCGAACATTATCCCAAATAATTTTGCGTTGGGTCAAAGGTCATCTCAGATCAACATAGGTCAATCTCCCAATACCTTGTGAACAGAATAACTATTGATCGCAAAGGTGAACATGCCTCATACTTGGTATGTCGATTGTACATATGAAGTCCATAATTCCTAATATTCAGGTCAGGTCAAATGTCACTTCGTGTCAACAGAGATCAAAATTTCAATCACCTCGTAACCAGGATAAATATTGACCGCAATGATGTAGAAGTTTCATGTTCGGTATGTAGAATGGTCATATAGAGTACATAATTCATATTATTTTGGGTTAAGTCAAGGGTCACATCAGTTCAAAGGGACCAAAGCCTCTTGTTGTTTGTGTTATACGCCGCTATGTTTCCTGCACGCCACCTATCTCGACGTCAAAATAAAAACATGTTACGACCAAACACCATGAACTCGGCGAAGAATAAGGCAAGGAATGACACGTACCTAATCGTTGTGGTCTTGTTGACATAGGTGTTGGGGTAAATGAACGCCCACATAACCAAGGTAAACGCTACCCCCAGATAATAGTTGTGAACTATGCGATGACTCCAGTGAATGCAGGTTCATATCGTTAATGCTTCATTGTGCTGTAAGGAAAATGGAAAGGAATGAATATAACAGACCCATGGAGGTGTGCCAAATAACCTCCCAAGTTGGATAATGCCCATACACTTTTCTTCAATTGCTTCACCGCCCTCTTCCACCTTCCAGCTATTGTCAGGCTTTCTTTCCCACTGACCCTCGAGCGGGATCGCTACTGAAACACACCCCACCCCAATAGTCCTGTGTAGCTATGAAATGTGATGTGGAGGCTACTGAAAGACTGACATCAGACTAACGGATGGGTTTGGAAGCAGGGTATTGGGTATAATAATTATTTGAGAATTTGTATGGAGCACTCAGACTGGGTTATATCGAGTGCACTTCACAAACACTACTCTGGTCAGTGTCACAACAGGCGTGTTAGTATATGCTGCATTGAGGAGGCAGGGCGTCCGACTGCCACGGCGGAGCGGAGGGCACGAGACTGCTGTACGTTACTCCGTGGCGAACATCTGGTGAAAGTCAAATATGGGAGAGTACTAGGGCTAATTCTTCGCCCTGGAGATTTCGGACCTTCCAACTTCGAATCGAGTAAAAGCAAGAGCTCCTGAAGAACAGTACGCTCTGTATATCTACGTAGAGAAGCTTTTCATTCAATGACTCCAGAATAGTACGACCAGAATAGGCATTCATGTTTTTTAGCAATTCTCCAACAGATGTCAATGCCCTTTGAACTGTAACTATTCCAGCTGTTTCCCAGTTACGCTTCCAATATAATTCCCAATCAGCTACTCATCGGAAACTGTCAGCAGTCTGCTACCGTGACTTATGATCATTATTTTGTTTACATTTGAATATAATTTGTTCTCCGACTGATTTCGTCTGGGAGCGATGTGGTCTTGATATTACCTGTTCGCCAACTATAGCTATAGTTGCATCGCGGGATCTTCCATCTGGTTATCTGAATCAACTGTGAGTAGAACTGATGTGAATTGATCAGTATCCTTGGATTTGATTTGATTAGATGAAAGTTGAGGCGCAAGTTTAAAACCATCTGGTTGGACAAGAGGCGCTGTTCTCATGTGCAGTATCGGCGTGGGAAGGAACCAGTGAATTCGCGACTGCTCTTCTCGGAAAGTGCCTTGATTAGCGAGATATGTGTGTTAGATTTGTAGTCTCGTGACTTCCACATAAAATGCCCCATCCGAAGGACGTGAGTGCAGCTTTCTACGTGCAACTTCTCTCCCACACGAGAACGAATCGGGGTGGGGAATAGTAACAGATGTTGGGACCGTTCTCACCGCAGGCGGGCAGCAATTCAGGCATAATTCACAGAATTGCACATAGGAATGCGCTAAGTTAGGCCATCGACTGAATGATATCGAAAAGTGTTTTATCAGAACTATAATTAATATAACCTCCTCACCTTAACTCAATTGAGTAAATGGAGTGAGTCGATGGAATGACATGATGAATCATTCTAAATAAAGTTTCCAATCCTGGAAAAATGCACTTTTGCAGGCGCTCATACCCACGTGTTATTGTCACACTGTTGCGGTCGGATAACACACAAAAGATCTAGTTAAATTGACTATAAAAAATATCAAATAGGCCACTAATATAGAATATACTCAAATATTTGATTAGATTTCATTCATATATGACTATCTTCTGCTCGAAACTAACAAGTTTCTCTCCAAAATTGACCCGAATATAGTTAAATATTTGACTAGATTCTAGTCGTGGCCCATTTGATATGTATTCTGGTCAATTTGACTAGATTTCTTCCAGAGTGCAGTCCAATTGATGTCAAATGTGGTTTAATTTGAGCTCGATGAATCAGATGCGATAATGTACCTCCATTTCGAACGCGTTCTTCTATTGTCAAAAATATGACAAGGAACCATTGCGTGAAGCTACGTTTTACTCATATCACGGCTCCTCGTAGCCTTTGATAAATTTGGACCATGACTTTTTTAGTTGATGATTGGAACAAATAATGCATCCGTCACAGATCCAGTATTCATGGAAAATACGGTATACAAAATTTGTATCGACAAACATGTAGCGGAAATGGACATGGAGACATGTCAATTGAGTGCCATATTCTCACACCTGGAACATCATACTAAATGAGTATCACATGCCTCACAGACCTACTGCTTGATGGATGTCAACTATACTGCTGGGCATCTGGGACCACCCAAAGGTCAAAGTGAAAGGTCATGAATGCAGCATAATCAGCTGTCATATGGAAATCATACTACAAGGAGCTTTTTATCATCATAATCCGAGTCTGATCGTTTTCTGAGCCGTGCTTCTGACACCTTCTTCAGATATAGTTTATACATAGTTACATAACGTCATTAGGATGAGGGTAAATAATAGGAAATATTAGCCCAGCTTTGAAAGCAGTATTAGACGTCAATAAACTAACCATTGGGGTTTGAACAGACGCACGAAAGTTAATTACAGCAATTTGATTGGTCAATCCCCAATAATTCAATAGGAGACGTTCTGTAAGTGATCTGAAGCTAGCAACATTGACCAGAAGTCCTTCTGATCAAGCAGCTCAATGGTAGGATCATACAACTACTGTTCTGTAATGTACTGTAATGACTGTCAACGGGGCTGAAGCTAGCAACGATGGTTACAAAAAAGTTCCCCCAAGGACGTGATAATCTAGACGACGCGTTCGGGTGTGTCGACAGTCTTTATTAGTGAAGAAAAACTATGTAGATCTACCATACACTCCAGAACACATCGGACAGCCATGAACCGAATGAGTTGTCAAATGTTAATCAATAATCCGTCAAACCACACATGGAGTTACTCTTTGTTGATCAGCAGGGGCAATCGAACAGGTGGGACCGAGACAGATACTAATGTGCTCTCCGACTGATGTGCCCACCAGGAAAGTGGTCAATATTTGACAACATTTCGAGGTTCGTGTATGATGTACTACAACTCTATGGGAGTAGGTTTAGGTTTAGATATTACGATCCTAATTCAAACCTTCTAAATGGACATGCCGCTTTTAAGGCCTTTTTTGTACCTGTGGCGCATTGATTGATGCCCCCTCCCATGTGGAACATCACGTACATGGGCGGGGGATTATGTGAGAGAGTATTTTATGGTGTAGACGAAACAAGGTATACTATAGTTTATTTATAGGTTTAAATAGTGTGTTGCTCGGTAATCTATAACCCTCTTTCCAGCGATCCTATTCTGAGGTCTCTAATATGACCCGACATGTGATCGATCATCAGTGTTCATCGTTCCATCCTTGGAAAAAACATCTCAACGCAGCGATGGACTCTTGTAGCCTATATTCGACCCCGAAACTTCCAGATGCGAATCATCATATATGTTACTGAGAATAATTGACTGATTTGCTCTCATGGTTGATGCATTTACAAATTTATGACATGTCAAACCTAATGTGGAATACGTTATTGACCATTTAAGTGGCCTAAGTGGTCTGGAAGCTTTCGTCTCCACTACTTTGTAGCGAACGAGTTCAAATCGATGAAAGCTGGGCCGAAACTGCTTCGTTAGCGGTCAGTATGAACAAGCATTACCACGCTGTTTAACATCATCGAAATCTGCTCTTTCGAATAATCAAGAAGTCGACCAAACGTCAGGCAGAGGAGAATTCCTCTTATCGATCACCTGGACATCGTTCCATCTTGGACAAATCATTTCAACGTAACGAAATTTGTGATTGATATAGGTAGCCTGTATTCGATTACATGGGATGCAAATGGGATTTCAATAGAAATAGTTCAAAACACTCTGTGAGTGGCACCATTAGACTGCTCATTGAGGGAACTTAATGCATCAGACTAGCGTGCGAAGTCATGGGCTCACTGGGTACAGTGGCGTTTGGAAACTACGAGATCTATGGACGAACAAATGAACAAACTTCCGCGTTGTTTTGCTTCATGGTGCTCCCAATTGCAATATTCTGGTGAGGCATGGTCGATCAATGTTGGACTCTGACACGAGGGCTCTATATCCATCCTGGCTACCCCACTTTGCCGCATCCTCGGCTTCCGCTGGTATGACCCCATGTCCGATGTCGGGGTGCTTAGAGAGATGCTTGATTTGTGGCCGCCAACTGCGCTGCTCGACCCAACTCAAAATTTATTGGGATAAGGTTCGCTATATAACCGATCTATATACCAAACATGACACCTCCACAACAATGCGTTCAATAGTAATAGTGTTTACACTGTCATCAGACTTTGACCTCTATTGATCTTGAATGACCTTGGACCAGTTGAAAAAACAATAGGTTTCTTCCTCTCCATAATTGCAACCAACATGTCTAATATGAATGTGTTCGATGTTTTCTTCTCTAGATATCGTGCTCACAAGCTTTTCGATTTCTCACATCTCCTGAGCTTGAATGACCTTGGACCTGTACCAAAACAATAAGGTTCCTCCTCTCTATAGTTGCAACCAACATGCCTAATATGAACAAGAATGATGCTTTCGTTCCCTAGATATTGTGTTCACAAGAAGGTGTCACATACGCACACATACACAAACACAAACGCAGACCTGCGTGACTGCATAGATTCACTTTGCCTTCGGCGAGGAATGTAAAACGAAAATAACACATAAAGGGTCTATGGCAGCTTGCAAGACAAATATGCAAATTAGCTCATTATTTATGCATTGCAATATACTTCATAGCATCTATCATAATCATCTATTGTGGAGAAAATCTTCCATTTGTGACTTCATGCCTCACGAAATAACACAATTTGAACTGTTTCGGACAATATAGGGCAGTCGACCAATTTGATGGAATCACAACCTGTCAAAATAAATTACCATGGCTGTCAAAGTTACCCCAATTTACGGTGTGTGTTATATAACTAGACGCTAGTCCTAAAGTATATGGAGCACATGAGCACAATCGCTCAAGATTACGCAGGGAACGCAAACGTGATTCGTTTGAACACTGCATGTTCTACCATAGAAATAAATAATTTGCTTCAGTTTTTCCAACAAGAGTTTTAGCTCCTCGTAAGCATTGCTCCTGGCCGCAAATGTCCCTGTAAAATTTTATTCGTTCGAGCCGTGTTGAATAAGAAGAAATGCTTTTCAGTTAGCAGAAATGATTAACAATCCGCAAACCGTCAATGTGGTTCAGGCACTTTGACTGTTACAACGTCCGCCATGTATAATACAACGTCCGCCATGTATTATAAAGCATCGCATATTGATATACAACTGATCATAAAAAGTGAACACGGCGTTACGTGATGCACAGATGCATTGAAATATGTACATGCGTTCTTTGGAAAGTAATTACCTAAGTACCCCTAGATTGATCCATCGTCCCATCAATAAAAAGGGTAGAACGTTCATGGAAAAGTTAGTCGCAGATCCAAATAAACTACTAAGTGACGAATTCGTTTGCTTGATTAGTAGCACTGAACCACAATGTGAATTTAGTGATGTTTGCAGACCTCAAGGACGTGATAAACTAGACGACGTGTTTGCGGCATATTTCACACTTTATCAGTCAACGTCCAAGCAGAGCTTTGTAGGTCTAACTCTACACTCTAAAACACATTGGTCAGCTATTAACCAAATTGACGAAGGTAGTCAAATGTGAACTCATAATTAGTCAAACCGCACTTAAATTACTCCTTATTGGTCAGCAGGGGCGATAGGACCAGGAACCCCGTTAATGCCGTCCATGTTGGTCAGATTCGAACAAAGTGGTCAACATTTGACTAAATTTCGTTGCATGGTGTACTGCAATTATATTGTTGATTGATGCCACTCCCGACGAGATAACCATATGGAACTCTACGTCCATGTGCGGAGGGTCCATGTGAAAGTATTTCATAGTGAAGGCAAAACGACTCTGCGGGTATACTCTAGCCAATTGATAGGTTCAGGTTGTGTTTTTTCCTAAATATAACTTTTTGGTTTTGTGGGGCACTACTCTTTCCAACGATTCCATTCATAGGTCTCTTGACTGGAACGGGGGTCAATCGACAATGTCCATCGTTCCATCCTCATACGAAGAACATCTAAATGTAGCGAAGTGTGTGATGAACTGATGTAGCCTATACTTAACTCCGAAAGTTCCGGATGCGAGTCAGATGCTCTACTACCAAGAATAATTTACTGATTTGCCATAGACGATGCATTTACAGATTTATGACATGTTTAACATGTGTGATATACGTCATTGACCATTGAAGTGTCCTAAGTGGTCTAAAAGCGCTCGTCTCCAATTTGATCTGTTTTTGTAACGAACGAGTTCGATTCAATAAGGAGCCGAAACTAGCCTCATTGGTGGTCAGCATGAAGAAGCATTTCCACGCTGCTTTACATTATTGGAATTCGCTCTTTCGAATAGTCGATGGAACGCCATGCCGTAAATGGAGCAAGAAAGTATTCCACTCATCGATTCTCTGTCTGTCGTTCCATCTTTGACAAAATCATTTCAACGTAAAGGAGTATGTGATGGACTGTCGCGCCTATAGTCGATTGCATGGGGTGCACTCGATTGAGAGATTCTAATAGTACTTTCGATAGGAAATAATACATCTGCAACAATGTGTGTAGCACCACTGGACTGCCCTGTTATCGAATTTCAATGTATCGGGCTGGCGTATGAAGTCATGATGTCAATTGGTAGTGATTTTACGATTACGACATCTGGACAGAGGAACGAAGTCTCGCGGTTCTTGCTTTGTAGTGCCTCCAGTCTTGTCATATTCCAGTGAGGCTTGGAGGCTCACTGTTGTACTTAGTACGAAGACTCTGTATCCGCCTTACTGGGTAACTCACTTTGCCGTATCAGTGGCTACGGCTGGGAGAACCCCGTGTTGGATGTCAGGGGGCCTGGGGAGCTGGGGATTAGGGAGGGGCAATCGCTTGATTTGTGGCCGCCAACTGCGCTACTTTGTGCCTATGACGCGCCTTGCGACCGACAATCATGTCCACTATGCTCTGTTGACACGGGACACGGTGTGCTGTGGCCGGCCGATGGAAGGGCCCCAGAGCCCATGGTTGTCGCATCTTCGCTCAATCTTGCCAGAGATGGGTCAGGCCCAGGCCCAGACCCGATGGCTTGTCCGGAGGTGACCAGGTGCGTGGAAGCGTCGTGTGGATGCGAATAGGTGCCATCATGAATGTGTGGGTGAGTAAGCGTGACTAAGATTTTGCTGTTTTCAAGCTTCCCGTACTACGATAGGGGGAAAAGGTAACGATACGATTTTCATTTCTCGCCGATTTTACATTATGTGGCAATAGAGGCGAGAATATGTGAGTTTATGTGTGTACGTGTGTGTATGTATGTGTATGTGTGCGACACCCCACCTGAGGAAGCATCAATTTCATATCTGACCCGATAGTTACAAATATACAGAGGAAGGAGTTTTCAGTGCCAGTTCAAGGTCATTCGAGTTCAAGCATGTAAACAAGATGCATGGAGGTTGCAAGAATCAATCAGGGTTACATTAGACATGACATGATAGCCAATATGACGAGGAACAGCCTCATTGTTTGGTTGCCAGTTCGACGTCAAAGGTCAAATGACGCCATGCTATTAATGGAGATTTTGTTTACATGATAAATCAGACATTACACACACTGATCATGTATACATTTGGCAAAGTGTGTTTTGAATATAATTAGGGAGAACCCCTGCATGGTAATGTTTGTGCTCGTTTCGTGGGATTAATTGTGTAAAATGTGTAAAAAGTGTTGAATAATTGAGAATAATTGTCAATGCGTTCCTGCCTGGTTTTCCCCATGTGTACCCACTGTTGAAACCAATGATTTTGGTTGACCACCTCACAAATGATTATTCATCGGAAAGGTTATGCCCGGTGGGGCGCATTTATTTCATTTACCCCTGGGAGACACTGTTGGCTGTAGTCAAAGGAGACTGGGGAGAACATAGCTCATTACCATGGTGGCTGCACCCCTACGCAATGGTGAGCATCTGTGGAAAAAATTACCATAAATGGTAACTTCATTGTGCTGCGTCAGTGTGAAAATGCTAGAGCCATCTATCCGTCTGCACCGTTCATGCACGGGAACTATGTATTTGTATGCTGCAACCCACCGTCAGCGGCGCGGCTGGAACAACATAGGAAATCCGGAGCAAATAAAGATACATGTAAAGCTCAAAAGAAGGAAATTATCGACTGCGTACCCCTCGCCCTTCCGGGTGTATTTTGGGGTTTTATGCAATCAGTTAAAAGTCAAGTTTTTGGTATTCCATCGGAAATTGACACAAATGCTCCTTCTTTGCGTTTCTTTTGGGACCCATAATTCAGATCTCCATATCTGAGGGGGAAAGTGGCAACTAACGAGAAACTTCCATTGTCCTAACGTATTTCATGCTTTTCGTTGGTACCCTGCCTGCTGCTGTGTTTTGTTGTTATGTTGGTTTCGGGTGTGTCCCTTTGTACTGAAAAGCCTATTGTAACAAATATGAGTGGATGGTCGGCAGGGTTGAACGTATGACAAGTCCCATATTTGAGAGCAATAAGATTTGAAACGCGATGATCAGTATTGATCTATATTTTTTCCGAAGAGGGTCGAAAGTTTAATAAATAAGAGCAATAGAATTCAATTCAATGTGACCCGTCGACATCTATCAGAGACGCACAATTACGAAACCGTAACCTTGCTGTCTAAGTGATTTGAAGACGCCTTATTTAGATGTCTTTCGGATACAATACAAGTCATCCAAACACAATGCATGTTACTCCTTCAATGAACGTTTCTGCAAGTGAAACTTGTGAATTGAGCAATGGTCCTTAACATTAACTTTGGATATGAACATTTTTCTTCAACTTCTTCATTGCCTCACTGAATCCCACAATGAAATGCCAGATTATCTTACAAAAAGGTTGTACACAACATAATTATTAAAAATCCCTTTTATAATTTTGGTACCATCCAGAAAAGCAGGGTTATGAATTATTTACAGAGATCAGATTTAGATGTAGTTTAACGCCTCAATCTGGGCTCATACCAAAGGTGACTGAAAGGCTCATGTTATGATCACAAACTTGGAAGGGAACCTATAGTATATGCCTGGTGGTAGCACCAGTGAATACCCTAATTACCAATCATGAAATCCTCCAGAGCGCCTGAAATATCGGATGATTTTAGTACTAACTGAAAATAATTTCGGAGCTTATTTTTCCACAAATGGCTTAAGCAAATGGTTTCTTTATGATTCTATATTGCCCATTGTTTCCTTATTACTGATAAGTTGTGACGCCATTGCTCCATGGGTATATGAACAAAAGAATCATAGAGAGCCAATAACTTATACCCCCACCAACTTAACGTATATGAAGCTGTCAGTTTGGTACTGGAGTGGCCTAGCCAAGGACAGTTGTTGGTTTGCGAAGAACTCGACAACTACCACGCCGCATGGAACTGTCGACTGCACAAGCAAATGCCAATTGAAATTCAAAAGTGTGTTATTGTATATCTACACTAAAGTAGTTCGAAGCACTATTGTTCGACGGTTCTCTGGAATATTGTATAATATATCACAAACATTTCAGTAGTCTTCAAATCATCGTCTTGCATTGGCGTGGGTTGGAGAGGGATTCCAGTAATTGGGAATTCGGAGTAACCGTAATTACCATCAAAAAGCCTTTACTATGATT